>PITA01004821.1:0-118390 GCA_004023965.1 Spilogale gracilis | reverse complement strand
CACTTACTTGAGGTGCATAAGGGGTAACGTAGAGGACAGTAGGAGAAGGAAAGTAAATGAAAAGTAGGGGAATTCAGGGAGAGAAACGAAACAAGAGAGACTTTGGACACAGAAACAAACTGAGGGACTTGGAGGGAGGGGGGTGGGAGAGCCTGGTGGTGGGTACTGAGGGCACCTATTGCATAGAACACTGGGTGTGGGGAATGGGGAATGAATCTTGGAACACTGGGAAAAAAATTTAAGTAACAATAAAAATAAATAAATAAAATTTTTTTAATAAAAGACTACAAAGGAGACTAACAACAGATTTCTCATTTATCAAACCAAACTATGAGTGTGAGAACAAAATAAAGCCTTTTTTTTTTTTTTTTTTTTTTTTTTTGCAAAATGGCTCAGAAATCTTACCACATGCATCTGACATGAAAAAAGAATTATTCTGGGAAATGTTAAAAAAATGTTTAAAGGAACCAAGAAAGTGGATATGAGATACAAGAAGTAGCTTGAGCTGAGTGGGACCCAGAAGAATGGAGCACTGCTAGAAGAAAGAAAACAAAAGAATTCTTTAGGGGCCATACTTGAAGGATTCTCAATCAAGCTGCCAAACTTTAATGACAAGGGATTACATTTCCTTTTTTATCCACCCAGTATTACTTCACAGTGTCTTAGAATTACCAGATGCTTTAAAAGAATTGACTCAGAACTTCTGAGGGTGAAACTGAGGAATGTGACTCTTTAACAGGCCCTTTAGGAGATTCATATCTACACTAAAATTTGACACCCAATGCATACTTGTTTTGAAAGAGAATTATATATGATCATAAAATACATCTCATTTATTTGTTTTTAATTTTTAGAAACAACACTTAGGCAAAGAATGAACTAGTTTAACTGTAGGTACCAATAAACATGTAATGCTATAGATCTTGACACCAAAAATATAAATAACTAACAAATTTGGGAAGTGGAAAGAGAAGGGGGGGTAGAAGGAGAGGAATTTGCTGTAGTTTACATTATATTATTTTTTATCATAGTGGAAGTCTCCGAAAGGAAATGGCTGATACCAGGGCTAGGGCAAGGACAATACAAGGATGAGAGCACAAGGCAGGAAGAGGAAAAGATGTTTTACAACCTAAACCACCTTGTTCCAGAAAATAGGGAAGAGCTCAAAAATGGATGGTAACAAATGTGTTGGGCACAAGGGAGCCAGCTTGAAGGGGCTCCCACTGACCCGATTTGGAATAATTTGAGTATTGAAATAAATAATGATAGGAATAGGTTTTAACATGTTGATATAATATATTGAAAATTTTTAAAAGAATCCATGTGTTCTAATCTGATATTTAAAAATAAAAATTAAGGAGCACCTGGATGGGTTAATTGGTTAAAGGGCCAACTCTTGATTTCAGCTCAGGTCATGATCTCAGGGTGTGAGATTAAGCCCCTGTTGGGCTCCACACTAGGCATAGAGTCTGCTTAGGATTCTCTCTCTCCATCTCCCTCTGCCGCTCCCCCTCCCTCTCAAAAAATAAATTATTAAATAAATTAAAATTAAAATTAAAATCAAGGGGCTCCTGCCTAACTCAGTCAGTAGAGCACACGACTCTTGATATCAGGGTCCTCTCCCTGCTCAGCGGGAAGCCTGCTTCACCCTCCCACTCCCCCTGCTTGTATTGTCTCTCTCTTTATCAAATAAATAAATAAAATCTTTTTTAAAAAGTTACATCTATTTACTTCACAGAGATTCATAAAATTTATTCTAAAAATTAAAACAAAGGGAGGAAAAGAAAGACAATCAATTATTTATTTATTTATTTATTTATTTATTTATTTATTTATTTTCAACGATTTATTCATTTTAGAGAGAGAGAGAACATGCATGCGTGAGTGGGAAGGGCAGCAGGTGTGGAGCCCGACTCAGGACTCGATCTCATGACCCTGAAATCACAACCCGAGTCGAAATCAAGAGTTGGTCACCTAAGCAACTGCACCACCCAGGCGCACCCGGAGAGCAATTTTTTAAAGAAAAATGCCAAGTCATAAATTGAGAAGACATGATGAAATTAGAAAAATCACCACTTTCCCACCACAGAACAATGAGTGTTCAGGCAAAACTCATCACTAGATATTAAAACCACTGAGTGAAAGATGGTTGGAAAACAAGATATTCCCATGGTTTCTAACTACCACGCCACAGACTATACTCATTACCAATAAAGAGAAAGGGGCCCTTTAACAATGAAGGACTCCAGCAGATACTACCTGAATAAAATGTCCAAACTGAACATCAATAATGATGGACAAACTGACATCATGTGTTGTGCTAGGAAAGAACATCATCCATGAAGTATTTCTGCCAAAAATGTGGATGCTGAATCTGGTTAAGAGGAAACAGTCAGACAAATCCGGATTGAGAGAGATCTTGCAGGACAACTGACTCGGAAAATATCATCGTCACGAAGAAAGAAAACACGACTTCTCTACATTAAAGGAGATCGAAGAGATGACAACTCTGTGTAATGTGTGACCAGTGAGTGGATCCTGGATTAAAAAAAGACGTTAAGGGGCGCCTGGGTGGCTCAGTTGGTTAAGTGACTGCCTTCGGCTCAGGTCGGGCTCCCTGCTTGGCGGGAAGCCTGCTTCTCCCTCTCTCACTCCCCCTGCTTGTGTTCCCTCTCTGGCTGTGTTTCTCTCTGTCAAATAAATAAAATCTTTAAAAAAAATAAAAAAAATAAAAATAAAAATAAAAATAAAAAAAGACGTTAAAAGGGACATTATGAGGGGTGCCTGGGTGGCTCAGTTGGTTGGGCGACTGCCTTCGGCTCAGGTCATGATCCTGGAGACTCGGGATCAAGCCCCACATCGGGCTCCCTGCTCGGTGGGAAGCCTGCTTCTCCCTCTCTCACTCCCCCTGCTTGTGTTCCCTCTCTGGCTATGTTTCTCTCTGTCAAATAAATAAATAAAATATTAAAAAAAAAGGGACATTATGCAACAATTATGGAAATTCAAATGTGGACGTTTCGTTGTGTCATCAATCAATGTTATGTTTTCTGAGTGGGAGAATTATGTTGTGGTTATAGAAGAGGATGCCCTTCTTCTTGGGACATGCATGTTGGAGTATTTGGAGGGGAGATGGCATTAGGTCTACAGCTGTTCCACAAACCGTTCAGCAAGAAGGAGAATGTGTGCATGTAGAGTATGAGAAAGCTAACCATGGCAAGCTATTAGCTGCTAATAAATCTAGATGAATTCTTCTTGCAACTTCTTTGTAAGTCTGAGGTTTTTCAAAACCAAAAGTTGGGGAAAGTAAAACATAACATTTATTATGATGATTGGCAGAAAAACTGAAAATAAAATTGTTGAAGCTGGTTGCCTTTGGGGAGTGGGCAGAAAAGGACACTTCTAGTTTTCATTTTATACTTTTTGAAAGTTTTGTTTTTGTTTTGCTGTGCTTCTATATTACTCTTGTGATTAAAGAAGCCCAGTAATTAATAAAACAAATATCTACAGCAGAGGTTGCTCTGAGGATGAAAGCTTGTATCCATGGAGGCCTCTTCATTCCAGAAAAGAATTAATAAATATCTTGTTTAGGGCCCAGCAATGCTCATTAAGCTTGTAGACCTATTAATGTGCCCTGAGGTTCTTAGAGCTCTCTCTTGCTTCTGCTTAACAACAGCATTCATTAAAGGGCTTGCATTGTTTTACTAAACCTTGCAAAGAGGAAAACATACTGTTAAGAATATTAAATATCGGGCACCTGGGTGACTCAGTGGGTTAAAGCCTCTGCCTTTGGCTCAGGTCATGATCTCAGGGTCCTGGGACTGAGGCCCGCGTTGGGCTCTCAGCCAGGCAGGGAGCCTGCTTCCTCCTCTCTCTGCCTGCCTCTCTGCCTACTTGTGATCTCTCTCTGTGTCAAATACATAAATTTTTAAAAAATCTTAAAAAAAAGAATATTAAAATCACTAATGTGAAGACCTATGAGGATGTAAATATCTTTCAGAAACTGATGAAAATGACAGAATGAGTTGAGTCCTATCTTGTTTCTTATGACCTATTTGGTCCTTTTTTTTTTAAAGATTTTATTTATTTATTTGACAGAGAGAAACACAGTGAGAGAGGGAATACAAGCAGAGGGAGTGAGAGAGGGAGAAGCAGGCCCCCTGCCGAGCAGGGAGCCCGATGTGGGGCTCGATCTCGGGTGTCGATCTCGGGTCTCCAGGATCATGACCTGAGCTGAAGGCAGTTGCTTAACCAACTGAGCCACCCAGGCGCCCTGGTCCTTTTCTTTTTTTTAATGAGGGGTTCTTTGCCAATATACTTAGCCCCTATTTTAGTCTACAAAATAATTGAATAATCTAGAAAGTTTCACATTTTATTCTTTTAATTTCACTTTAATCTGTGCAGAGAAATGACTTGCCCAAATCATGCTGATTATTGGCAAATGCTCGGTTGGAATCCAGACCTCTTTCCATATATCCTAATCTCATAGTCTTCTCTGAGTTTTCCATGCTGTGTGAGTGTGGATAGGTCACTCAACACCTGCCTCCCATTTTCTCACCTATAACATCAAATAGTAGGATTACATTAATGTAAACTCAGCCCCTATGCTCCCTGATGGTAGCCATCTCTTTCACTTGGGGAAATAAAGGTCCAACAATACTCCGCAACATGGAAAGTTTCACCCCGCAAGGCAACCTTGAGCTTGGCATATGTATTCATTGTATATTCTGACTCATCTGAATAGACCTCACCTTGACGTGGCCACAAACACTGATAGGACAGCCTCAGGAGTCCAGTGACAAGGAGACTCAGCTGATGTGACCCAGTTTAGCTTAAGTAGCTAAATCAAAACAGAAATAACATCATCCACCCCACCACCACTGAAGAAGCACACACTCCTTATAAACAACTACAAATAGCAAGCTTTGCTATATAAATCATTCTTTGCTATATAAACCATTCTTCACTGTATAAATCATTCTCAGTTCCATACAAATCAAAAGATTCACAACTGTGGACCAGGCTCAGCACTAATCACACCTGCGGTTTTTAAGGATGTTAATGAACCCTTGGAACAGTCCCAGAGAGCCACAATCCACTGTGGCTTCTAATAAGCAGAAATTTAAACTGGAAGGAAACTTAGAGAGTATCTAACACCTTCATTTTATAGAAGGAAGAAGAAAACCCAAAGCAAGGGAAGTGACTTTTACCCAAGTTCATATTTGTCTGGGCAGAGCCAGGATTAAAGGTCAGGTCTGACCCTTCATTCAGTGGACATTCCTTCTGTGAAATATCAAAGGCTGAAACCGTGTCTGAAGCTGAATCCTTTCATGATGACCAGGTCAGCCTGAAGTAATTCACCAAGAAACACTGGACTATGAGCTGTGGGAGACTGAGCGGGCACCTAAGAAGGTAGAAAATAAAAAAGACTCAGGATAACCAAGAAAATGAGCAGTGCCATTCAGTACTAAGCCCTAGGAGTTTGGATAGAATCAAAGGAAACTTCCTCAAGGAGGGGAAAAACATTTTACTTTACTTATCTCCCACCTTAAAAATATACTTTTTTAAATGACTTTATGAAGACATAGGCCAAAATATGTGTGTCTGCATGTTTAGTAGCATTTATTAGGGGGTATATTATTAAAAGAAAAGCTATTCATTGCAAATAAACTTTTTTTAAGGCGGAGACAACTACTCTTAAATTTTTAATATATTTGTTTCTAGCTACTTTTATATGTAAATGCACTCTTTTGTTTTTAATTGAGATCATTTAGCATAAATTATTTTACATTTTGCTTTTCTCTCTTATTTTGAGAATTCTCCAATGGAATTAACAAGTCTTTGAGGGAGGGGGGTGGCTCAGTGGGTTAAAGCCTCTACCCTCGGCTCAGGTCATGATCTCAGGGTCCTGGGATTGAGGCCCTCCTTGGGTTCTCTGCTCCGCGGGGAGCCTGCTTCCTCCTCTCTCTCTCCCTGCCTCTCTACCTGCTTGTGATCTCTCTCTGTCAAATAAATAAATAAAATCTTTAAAAAAACAAACAAACAAGTCTTTGAAAACAGTGAATCCATTAAATGAATGTAGTATTAATTAGTTAATCTTGACCTATTGTTACACATTAAGTTTTACATTTCTCTTTAATGTGACCAGGAATGCCTGGGTGGCTCAATGGGTTAAGTGTCTGCCTTTGGCTCAGATCATGACCTTGGATCAAGGTCCTGGGATGCCTCACACTGGCTCCCTACTCAATGGGGAGCCTGCTTCTCCTTCCGTCTCTGCCCCTCTGCCCACCACCATACTGTTTCTCTCTCTCTCAAATAAATAAAATCTTAAAAAAAAAAAACACACAATATGACCACATGGTTCAAAAAGTACGATTTGAAAACAATGGCCATGGATAAGATGGACTATTCAACAAAGGGTGCCAAGACAATATTTAATCACGTGGATAAAAAGAGAGTTGGGGGGCGCCTGGGGAGCCTGCTTCCTCCTCTCTCTCTGCCTGCCTCTCTGCCTACTTGTGATCTCTCTCTCTGTCAAATAAATAAATAAAATCTTAAAAAAAAAAAAGAGAGAGAGAGTTGGGTCCATTCCTTATGTAAGTCAGTATAAATTCCAAATGGCTCAAAGATTGGAAATATTAAAAAATAAAATTATTGAAGTATTAAAAACAAACAGAGGAAAAATGTTTTGTAATCTTGCAGAGGAAACAGTCTTTCTATGACCAAAAAATCCTAGATACATAAAATTAAAGATTGATAAATTCAATTACATAAAAATAAAAAACAAGGGGCACCTGGGTGGCTCAGTTGGTTAAGCGACTACCTTCAGCTCAGATCATGATCCTGGAGACCCGGGATCGAGCCCCACATCGGGCTCCCTGCTCGGCGGGAAGCCTGCTTCTCCCTCTCTCAGTCCCCCTCCTTGTGTTCCCTCTCTGGCTGTGTTTCTCTCTGTCAAATAAATAAATAAATAAATAGATAGGTAAATAAATAAATAAATAAATAAATAAATAAAAATAAAACAAGAAACACACAAAAGAAAACACTAAAAAAAGAAAAGAAAAAATATTCAAGGCAATAAAAAATGAGAAAAATCAAAAACAAGTGACAAACTGGGATAAAAAGCTTGCAACACCTATCACTGCTCTCTAATTTGTGAAGATCTCCTACAAATCGTTAAGAAAAAGATTAACCAGAAAAATGGACAAATGTAATGAATGGTTCACATTAAAGAAAATACAAATGTCTCTAACTCATATAAAAATGGTGCTTAACCTCACTCACGCGAGGAAAATACTAACATTCCTCTGAGATAAAATTTTTCACCTATCAGTTTAACAAAAATCTGAGGTTTGATAATGTCCTATTTGACAGCAGTGCAGCGCAATGAGGACGTTCATCCATTGTTGGGAGGAGTGCAGATTGGCAGAATCACTACTGAGGGCGATTTGTCAGTATGTATACAGTGTAACTGCATAAATCCTTTATCCAACAATCACATTTTCTTTTTTTTTTTTTTTTAAGATTTTATTTATTTGACAGAGAGAAACACAGCCAGAGAGCAAACACAAGCAGGGGGAGTGAGAGAGGGAGAAGCAGGCTTCCCGCCGAGCAGGGAGCCTGATGTGGGACTCAATCCCGGGTCTCCGGGATCATGACCTGAGCCGAAGGCAGCCGTTTAACCAACTGAGCCACCCAGGTGCCCCCAACAATCACATTTTCAAAAATTTATCCTAGAGATGACTTGTAAATGTATGATATGAGATATAGATATGGTTGCTCATTATAGCCTGGTCCGTAATAGTAAGATAACAGAAATAATCTAAATGTCTATCAATAGGAGGCTTGCTAAATAAAATATGATACATACACTGGAACCCTGTAACACTAAGAAATAATGAGGAAGTTCTTTGTAGATTGTTATGGGAATATCTCAAAGATACAGTTAAGTAAAAAAAAAAAAAAAAGCAAGGTATAGAACAGCGTTGTCTGGCAAGATGTATGCTAAAAATTGTGGCCAATAGGGTTTGTATTGGCTGTTACAGGCATAAAAACTCTCTGGAGCGATAATAAATTATTAATCATGCAACCTGTTGGGAAAGGGTGAAAACCGGGTGGACAGGGTTGGAAAGGAATCTTTCTTAACCATATACTTAAGACTATGCTTTTTGATATTTAAACCACCTGAAGGTATTACTCATTCAAAAACTAATTCATATTATTTATTACTTATGTTATTATTAACATGTCATTTATGTTATTTAGTAGACATAATTAAACATGCCTATGCAACCAAAAAACTGGAAAACATATTTGCAGTATATATGACAAAAAATGCTAAAACCCACACTGTATAGTTTTTTTGTTTGTTTTAAATAAACATCTCAGGGGCGCCTGAGTGGCTCAGTTGGTTAAGAGTCTGCTGTGGGCTCGGGTTATGATTCATGCTCCTGGGATCAAGGTCCGCCTGGGGCTCCCTGCTCCCTCTGCCCCTCGTCCTGCTCCTGTTCTCTCTCTCTCAAATAAATACATAAAATATTTAAAAATAAAAATAAATAAAAAGTGAACATGTCAATATAAAAACGGGCAAAGAAAATAAACAGGGGATTTAAAAAAAAAATCCCAACAGAAATATTTTCCAATGTTTAATCTTAACAAATAATGTGAATGAAAAAGAGGTAGCATTTAAAAATCTTTTACCTAGGGCAAATATTTTTTTTAAATAATAATACCCCCCCCAAAATAAATTAAGTAACAATGCCTAGTATTAATGTGGGGCAGAGACACAAACCTCCATTCTTTGTAGGATGTCGATCCGTACAATTCAGAGGGCAATTCAGCAATATATATCGACCCCCTCTAAATTATTCATAACCTCTGGCTAAGTAATTCCACATTTAAGAAAGTCTTCCATGATAATCACCCCGGTCAGAACACAGGCAAAACGCCCAGTGTGGCGTGGCATTTAGCGCAGCCGGGTCAGAGTGGTGGTGAGGGTGTTGTGGGGGAGGGGCGGGAACGGGGGTCGAGGTTGGGGGGAGGGTCGCTGGGCAGGTGCTGTGGCTTAGAGAGCAGTGCTCTTCCTCCTGGCTGACCCGCTGGAAACCTAAAAGCTGACACTAAGGAGTATGCTTTGCTGTCACCTAGTGCTCCCAAAGGTGATTGCACCCAGGGGGCGAGAAAAACTGTCCCTCCATTAACTTAGCAGCAAAGGGCCCTCTCCTCAATGTTTACTTAATATACACTACAATAAAGCATTTACTATGTTCCAGACATTGTGTTCAATCCTCTTAACAGCCCTATCAAAAACCTCCCTTTACAAATGAGGGAACTAAGGTACAGAGAGATTAGGTAACTTGCCTAAGGTCACACAGCCACCCAAGTGGCTAAGACCAGGATTAGAGCAAGATAGACTGTTGGCACCAGGGTCTGTGCTCTTAACCACCTTCTTTGCGAGGACAAAGGTCTGTGTGATAATAACAGTACTCGAAGAGAACCTCACAGCCCCTATAGCAACTACTGTTACCCCTTCCCCTAGCACATCTGGCTCAAATAAGTTCGTGCAGGGACTGAGTCCACCTCTGCCAGAAAGGCAGTCTAACCTGAGTTAGGGACAACCTATGGCCCAGGCTAAATCCTGTGGGTTTAAAAAATATATATTTTTAAAATATTTCATATAGACAAAAAATATATAAGGAATAACATAACAAATATTCAGGAACCACCAGCGGCTTTAAAAAATTATGTCTCCAGGGCGCTTGAGTGGCTCAGTGGATTAAAGCCTCTGCCTTTAGCTGGGGTCATGATCTCAGGGTCCTGGGATCGAGGCCCGCATTGGGCTCTCTGCTCAGCAGGAAGCCTGCTTTCTCCTCTCTCTCTCTGCCTGCCTCTCTGCCTACTTATGATCTCTGTCTGTCAAATAAACAAATAAAATCTAAAAAAAAAAAAATTATGTCTCCAGTAGTAATGCATCAGTGATGCGTTTCAACCCTTAATTCATTGGCTTGTTTTCTGTGACTGTATTAACACACAAAGGGCACCAACTGAGCTCTCAATATGAGGTTTTTATAACAATCCTTTGCCTTCCTAAAAATAGTCCTCCCCAATTTCAGCTAATTGTATCCTGCTGGAGATATCCGAAGTTTGGGTAACAAAGCAGTTGCTTCCTGGAATAGCTGAGAAAGCTTCTAGATTATTTGCTATGATCTAAGAAGGTAGTGGCTTCCAGCCACAGCTATGAAGCCCAGAACTCTGAGGATGTTGAAAGAACAGGAAGCCCAAATGTTCAGGCAGCATTATTTGCAGACCAGAGTAAACCTGGCCTCCACTGACTTCTTAGCAAATCCATGAAGTCCTGAAGTCAGAAGCAAAATGTCATGTGAGTACTTTTTCCTTTCAGAAAAGGAAAAGAATCCGTTCCCTAACTTTTATCAGATTCTCAAAGAGGTCGGAGACCTTCCAAAAAGGTTATGAATCATTCCTACAGATCAAGGGTTCAGCAGATGGCCCACAGGCCAAATTCTTCCTGAAACTTGCTTTTGTACAACCCTCCAGCCGAGAATGGTTCTTTTTGGGTTAGGTTTTGGCTTTTGAGAATGTTTTTTATATTTTTAAATGGTTGAAAAAAATCAAAAGAATAGTATTTCATGGCACATAGAATTAAATGGCATTCAGATTTGTGTCCATAAAAAAAGTCTTACTGGAATGTAAGTACACTCATTCATCTACATCTTGCCATGGCTGCCTTTGGGGGACAAGAGCAGAGCCGAATAGCTATAACAGAGACACAAAGCCTAAAAACGTACCATCTGGACCTTTTCCGAAAAATGTTTACTGACCTAGGCAGAGATAGGCCTACATAATACATCTCGTACATATACGTACCTCTACTTTTCACTTGTGTGTGGATGCTGTTGGGATTAAGTATAAATTCATCTAAGTATATTAAACGAATCTGGGGAGTTCCAGCCTCATGAGCCTTGCTGAGAGAGAGCTGGCGTCCCACATGGAAGGCCAGCCTCTTTTCTCCCACCTTCCTAAGCACTCAGGGTATGGACACAAGCCTTGGCATCAGAGGCCCCATCTAGGGCCCTTTAGCTGGAGTGAGTCACATGAAACAGCAGGGAGAGGAAAGAGAGGAGAGATCTTTCTGGAAGCAGCAGAGACACAGCAGCCACATCTGACTTCCAACAGCAGCAGGACTAGCAGGATGGGAATGCCTGCAGTAGTTCTGGCTTCATGTCAGTGGTCGCCTCACTCAACAGTCCCTAAGGAATGGTTTTGTCTTTGCTTCTAGCCTCTTTGTCTACCTGGCCAAGTCAAGCTCAGGTGCTAGAAGAGAGCATCATCACTGGCCAGCATCATTCACTGCCTGCAGCAGAGGGGCTGAAGGCAGAGGTTGGTCAAGTATGGGTTCCAAGGGGACAGAGTGGCCAGTCTGTCTGTGTATCCTCAGCACCTGACAGTGCCGGGTACTGGGAGTGCTCACTGAGAAATCTGTTGCTGAGCGTGCCAGTGCAAGAGTTGGTGAGAGCATACACTAGGGATCTCGACTCATGCCAGCCACCTGAAACTGGCAATGAGCATTTCATATATCAGGGTCCTTAAGAAGGGACTAGAAAGACAGCCCCCCTCCTTAAACCCTAGCTATGGCTTCCTGGGTTTCCCAGACCATCAAGGCTCTAGTGATGACAGCTGGTCAGAACTTGAGGACTGATGTGAATTTGACCCTGGGCTATTAGTGTCAGAGCCCCTCTGAGGATAGCTGCCCTATCTCTTAGAAGCAGATAGCCAGTCAAAAAGCACACATATGTGCTCATGTGTGCGCTGGCTGGGAGAACATGAAACAGGGACGCCAGGTACAATTTGCTCTGGCCCTGGCCCTCGACTGTAGGCTGCCAAGGACCAACTCTGGTGGATTTGTAATTCAGAAGGAACTGATTCCAGTAATGACTAAAATCAGCAACACTTCATTACTTGTGGTAATATATAGGCTGGGGGACAGATTTCTAATGACCTGGAAAAAAGCGAGGAGCCAATGAGAAATATCTCAGCAAATGATAAGGGATCAATAGTGGCATTTCCACAAAGCTAGCGCTCCAATGCCACAATGTCTGATTTTTCTGGACAGCAGCATTTTTCTTAACCTCAAGGGAGAGGGAGAATGTGGGGCGAAAGCTGGGCTGAGACAGTGTAGACTTAGCAAAAGCCAAGACGGTTTCCATGGGACTTCTGGAACCAGTATGTTATATAAGAATGTGTTCTATTTTTGTCCCCCACTATCCTTTGACACTTTGTCAAGAGGGTATGCTCTTCCTCTGCCCAATGGTAAAGATTTGGGCAGACAGATGATTTCTGTCAGATGAAGTCTTCCCATCACCTTTAATCATAAAATCTCCCTGTATTAAAGAATCTCATAGTCAAACATCTCATAGTCAAAACTACAAACTTGGCATTAACGCTTTGGCTCATTTGGGTCCTGCTTCAGGCTTGAAACCTACAGCAGAGCAACAGGATGCAGACCTTCCCTCCTCTCCAGCCCCCTTGTTTGCTAGTTAGTCTACCACTGCCTTGGAGGCCGGCAAGGGAGCAACACTCGAGGTAGGACAGTTCTTACTTAGCTGGTTAGCTTTGTGCTCCCTGGGTCTGCCTGGTGATTAGGGCTATCTCTCTCTCTCCATCGGTACTTTCATGAGCTTACCAGACCCTGGCAGATGCATCTATCCCCCTTGCTGTTCACTTGTTGTCCTCTCTCCTCAGTTCCTGGGCACCAGACAGGTTATGTTCAGACCCTTTCTGTGGAGGTCTCCTTGGCTCTGCTGATGGCCTATTGGACAAAGTCAAATATTATGACTCCATAGCACAGTCCATGAGAAAGTCATGCCTACCTTTCCCTGAGGGCTCTGTCATCAGGGTCATTGGCCTTGCCTCTCCCTTGCCCTCTAGACTTCCTATGCAGGAATCAGCCTGCCTTTGGCCCAGCCTTCAGTCCACTTCCACCTTCTTTCTAAAGCCTAAGTTAAGCACTGGTTAACTGGATTCCATCAACTGCAAGGAACACATTTCCAAACTCTCTGAGTTGTCCCCTTAGAATCCTCCTCAGCAGGTAGTGGTAGGTGTCCCTTCCCTACCCTTTCACCAAAATGGGGGCTGGAACTCAACACAGTAACAGCTTTATCCAAAAAAAACCTCTTCATTAATCTTATAAAATCCTCTGTTCTTTCAAAACATATATTCTTGAAGTCGATAAAGGGGTTCAAGAGCCATGGAACAAGTTCTATTTTCCCCTTTGTATCCTCAACTAAATTTGAGACAGAAGAGTTCCATTCTAATAACCAATTCTATTAGTTACTTAATGCTGTATAACAAATCACCCCAAAACTTAGTGGTATAAACAATAAACATTTATTATTGCTCACAGCATCTCTGGGTCAGGAATTTGGGTGGCTTAGCTAGACAGTTCTGGCTCAGGGTCTCATGAAGTTTGAGTCAAGATATCAGCTTGACTGAGGCTGCAGAATCACTTCTAACAGGGTTCACTCACAAGGTTTGCAAACTGGTGCTGGTTGTTGGTGCAAGGCCTCAATTCCTCTCCTTGTGGAATTCTCCACAGAGTTGCTTGTGTGTTCTCATGACATGGTAGCTGGATGCCCACGGAGTGAGAGATTCAAGAAATCAAGATGAATGCAACAAAACCTGTTATGATCAAGCCTCAGAAGTCACATATTCTCACCTCTGGTTCTTGATTAGCCACACCTACCAGCTTTGATTCGCTATGGAAGGAAACTCTATAGAGGGGCATAAAAACCAGCAACTGAGGATCCTGGGGAACATCCCGGAGGCTGCCTTCCATACCCAGTTGCACTTCAAATGATCATTATCCCCTAGGGGCGCCTGGGTGGCTCAGTTGGTTAAGCGACTGCCTTCGGCTCAGGTCATGATTCCGGATACCCGGGATCAAGCCCCACATTTAAAATCTTTAAAAAACAAAACAAAACAAAAAAACCCAAATGATCATTATCCCCTAAAACAAACTGAACAAAGTTCAAGTAAAGAAGAAACCATAAATTTAGATTGGTTTAATCAAAACTTTTTTAGGGGACCTCTTGATCTTCAAAATTATGTACATTAACTGGCCCACTCCACATGTGATCCTCATCTACAGATGGGTCCAGGACTCTCCTTGAAGGAAGGCAGGGCTTACGCCTGCTTTTAAGGATTCTTTCGGGTTCTCAGATTTCTTTTTTTTAAGAATTTATTTATTTATTTGACAGAGAGAAACACAGCTAGAGAGGGAACATAAGCAGCTGGGAGTGAGAGAGGGAGAAGCAGGCTTCCCACCAAGCAGGGAGCCCAATGCAGGGCTCGATCCCGGGACTGCGGGATCATGACCTGAGCTGAAGGCAGACACTTTAATGACTGAGCCATCCCGGTGCCCCTGGTTCTCAGATTTCTGATTCTACATAATAATCAGAAAATAAAGCTTTGTAAGTATCTTTTAGAGTTGACATTTACCTAAGATTTATAATTCAACAAAAACATTCTAAGGTACATCATTGCAAGAATCATCTCTGTTTTATTTATTCCAGAGTAATGATTTAAGTTGAATACATTTGGGCACAGTAAATATTTGACATGAAAACTAGTTGTATCAGAAGAAGTGTCAGGAAAATAGCAAGTCATCTGACACATAATAACTAGAAAATATTCTTCTGTCCGATCATTTAAGTGTTACAAATCCTGAGAATGTTATACACTTAACAAACTAGATACTACTTATAATTAAATCTTGCTTGCAAATCATCTGTTTAAAAAATGCCTTGAGGTACAAATCACCTATGTATTAAACATGAGTCTTTTACATTTTACAAAGAATTTAAACAAATATATCAAACAATTAAAGTAGTTCTTAAAACAGCTATTAGTCAGGTTCAAGGACACACTGTTCCACAATTTCCCTTAAGTTGGGGTTTTCCATTGCTGCTGCCACTCGCTCTTTGTCATTTATCTGCTTGTTGACTGCAAAACACAGACAAAGGTTAGCAGAGAAACTGTGTCAACATATAATGACAGACAAAAATTGTATTAGCCCATGAAAACAGAATTTAACTCCTTGATAACTGAAAGCTGGCTCACTGTTATCAGTTCTAGAAGGGAGACCTGTTTACAGAGAAAAATACCCCCTAAATGGCTACTACTCTACCACAACTACTTTCATTTCTTTCTAGTCTTTGTCCATATATACATTATTTCCATATAAAGAGTAAATACAATTTTGAAAATTGCTATTTCTTTCCCCTTAAGCCTATTTTTTAAACTACAGGGTTATTTAACACAGCAAAAATTATAAGCCTTCTAAATTTATTATGAAGACTATGCTACATGGAGCACCTTTATATATACAGTCTTCTTTTTGGAAAGATTCTTAAAAGTGGCATTATTAGATCAAGGGTATGAGTATTTTTATGGTTTGATTCGTATCACTGAATTACTTCCCAACATTTTTTACCAACAACATATACATGAGCTATCAGTTTGCCAAAACTATCTGGTACTATTAATAAAAATAAATAAACATAAAACACACATAAAAAAGCAGGCCAAAAACAGCTCCTTATTATTGTTATAATTTGCAATTCCTTGATAAATAGTGAGAGGACATTTCCCCATGTTTATCCATTAGTTCTTCTATGAATTTTCTGTCCATCTCTGTTAATCTACTCGGTGTTTTATTTTTTAATCAGTTTGCATGGATCTTCATATAATAAAGGTATTGGCCCATATCTTCTGTCTATAATTTGTTAAAAGCATTCTCAAAGTAGGGGTTCAAAAGAGAAATTTCCATATTCTTTTTGAGACCTTCAATTTCAATTTCAAGTGCATAGCTCTCTATGTAGAAAAATATCAAGCCCTCTTTAGAGTTTCTAAAACAAGGTCCCTAGAGCTGGATATTCTTTAGAGAGGTACAGCTACTCACCTAAACCAGCCAATATTCACAGGGCCTGCCTCTAGTTCACCTAGTGTCCTACTGGAAAATTACTTTCTTGAAAAGCCTATGTTTCCCCACCCCAAAGAAAAGCTAATAACTAATTCATCTTTTTTTTGCAAATGACCCAAAGATACTTGAATAGCTGAATAACGTTATCCAAGATGAAGTACTATCAGAAGTTGTTTTTAATGGGTCAAGATTGACTTACTATCTTCCTCTGTTGAGTGGGTTCCTTCAGAAATGTAGATTTCCAACTAGGAAGAAAAAAATATTAAAACCAAAATATTTAAAGCACTCTAAGATAACAAGTGAAATAGAATACACAGTGGACTAAAGAGTCTAGGAATGAAAGTCCAAATAGTGTTCTTAACATCAATGACTTAGAGACATTAGACCTAGAGGGATTTCCTCCAGAACAGGGACTGAAATCAGTAGATTTTTTTTTTAAGATTTTATTCATTTGTTCATGAGAGACAGAGAGAGAGAAAGCCCAATGCAGGACTCAATCCCATGACCCTGGGGTCACGACCTGAGTTAAAGGCAAATGCTTAACCGACTGAGCCACCCAGGTGTCCTGAAATTAGTTGGATTTTTAATTTTGGTCACCTGCAGAAGGCCTTCAGGGGGTATTACTATTAATCACTTTTTTAAGTGAATACACACAAATAAAATTTTACACAAATGAGATCGCATACTTATTTTACTCATGGATCTCTCTACCCTACACTCTATCTCTTCCTCCCAAATCAGTACCTAAAGTATCTAAACTTCCTCTCTGCCCCAAGCCCCAAGAAAGCCGTACTAATAACTGAGTGTAGTTTCTTACATGTTTTTCTCCATACCTACATAATGGAATGCAGATTTTATACACCCCAAAGTTGGAAGTTTCTTTTCTTTGCTTATTTTACAAAAACAGGATCATAATATAGTTTTCAGTATCATCCTTTTCTCATTCACTATTATCTTGCTAAATTTATTCTCAAGTGTAACATTGGTTAGGCTAAACTGCCTGGCCCTGCTGCATTCTCTCAGATTGGCTAATCTCCAAGAACTAGACTTTCTGAGACAAACCCAGAAAATCCTATAACAAATAAATCATGCTATATGATAAAGACATGTCTACTCTCCAAAGAACATTGGAGTGTATGAACTAATTCTTTACTACTAAGATAAATGCTTTTCAAGAGTGAAAAAAAAATCATACTTTATTTTGGCTAAAAGAGGACTAGAGATAATCTAGAATAGTCTTTTTTAAAAAACAAAACACCTTGGGCGTTTGGGTGGCTCAGATGATTAAGCACCCGACTCTTGCTTTCCGCCCAGGTCATGATCTCAGGATTGTGAGACTGAGCTCAGCGCTGGGCTCCGTGCTGTTATGGAGCCTGCTTAAGATTCTTTCTTTCCTGGCTGGGGAGGGATAGGGTGGCTGGGTTACGATAAAATTAATTAATTAATTAATTAAAAAGATTCTTTCTTTCCCCCTGACCCCCCAAAACCACCATATGAATTCCTCTAAGCAACAGGTATAAAATCACTCTATATTCATTTACTTTGGTTTAAAATTATGCATGACTCAACTCTGAAAAATGGTGATTAAAGAAGAAAAGTCAGGCGTTTACCCTGCTATTCCTGCATGAACTATACTCCCAGGAAACCACACAGTGGGCTTGGTACTTTGCAGGCACATTAGACTCTAAATTTGAGAGGTTATTTGTGGACCTTTCTTAGTGGTTCCTCCTTGCTTTTAAATCTTTGCACATGAAAATATGTTCAACATTATTATCCACCAGGGAAATGGCAATCAAAACTACAAGTTATCACTTCAAACCCACTAAGATGGCTATAATGAAAAAGACAGATAATAGTGACATAGAAGTGTAAGAACCCCCATACACTGTTGGTGGAAATATAAAATGGTTAAGCGGCTATGGAAAACAGTCTAACAGTGCCTCAGAAAGTTAAATATAGTTAGCAAAAGATCCAGCAATTCTCTTCCTAGGTGGATGGAAGATGAAAACATGGGCCCAAATGAAAACCAAATGTTCATAGCAGCATTATTCATAATAGACAAGAATTAGAAACAACTCAATGTCTATCCAGTAATCAATGGATAAATAAACTATGGTAGACCCATACAATGGAATCGTGTAAGGCAGTAAAAGGAAAGAAATACTGACACATGCTACAACATGAATGAATTCTGATAATAATATTTTAAGTGAAAGAGGCCAGTCTAAAAGACCACAAACTGTATGATTCCATTTAAATTAAACATTCAGAATAAGCAAATCTATACAGTCCAAAGATCAGTGGTTGCCTGGGGATGGGGGACGGTTTCAGGAAATGGGTATGGCATTTCTTACTAAGGTGATAAAAATGTTTAAAACTGAGGTGCTGGGTGTCTCAGTCGGCTAAGCAGCTGCCTTCAGCTCAGGTCAGGATCCTAGGGTCCTGGGATCGAGCCCCAAGTCGGACTTCCTCATCGAGGACTCTCCTTTTCCCTCCCCCTCTGCCCCACCCCGCTCACACTCTCTCAAATAACTAAAATCTTTAAAAAAAAAAAAAAAAAAGTGATAGTAGTGGTGGTTGTATAACTCAGTGAATAAACAAAAAACCAATAAACTGTACACTTTAAAAAGGTGAATTGTGTGAAATGTGAGTTAAATCTCAATAAAGCGGTTATGAAACAACAAAATCTTCCTTACCTTATGTTTAAACGGTAAACACCGCTGAAGTTTTACTCTTAAGCACAGACCTATAGAGGGAAAAAAAAGGAAAGGCCCCAATGATCTCTTCTCCTATCAATTCTTGAAAAAGTATACAGCTGTGTGTAGGTGTCTCCATACAATACAGGAGCTGGAAAGAGCTTTGGCTCAATCCAGTGTAGGTCTCCTTTGAGCCAGGCACCATGCTAGCAACTTTAATATGTATAGTATTACACATTCCTCATGATAATCCAGTGAGCCACGTATTACCAAGCCCATTCTACAAATTATGAAACTAAGTTCACAATGTAACTTGCCCAAGGTCACTGAGCTAGTAATGTGGCAGTTGAGACTAAAACCCAAGATCACTGCAAAGCCTAGGTCCTTTCCACTACATTAATTTACCTTCCAGCAAAGGTCAATTCATTCACTGAACTTTACTGAACACTCACAACAGGCCAGATCATGCAAAAATTTAAAACCAAATGAGAGCCACTTAAAAAGGACCACAAGGAACTTTTCAAACTTGGGATTCTCTATGCCTGCAATGTACAAATAGAGTTGTTTCCCTAAAACAAGATCCTCCAGGGGCGCCTGGGTGGCTCAGTTGGTTGAGTGACTGCCTTCGGCTCAGGTCATGATCCCGGAGACCCGGGATCGAGTCCCACATCTGCTTCTCCCTCTCTCACTCCCCCTGCTTGTGTTCCTTCTCTGGCTGTGTTTCTCTCTGTCAAATAGATAAAATCTTTAAAATAAATAAATAAATAAATAAATAAATAAATAAATAAATAAAACAAGATCCTCTGAAATTCAGTTTATCACTCCAATGCCAAGTCACAGTTTAATATATATAACTGTTATTTATATATTTTTATTTATATATCTATTTTTATTTACCTATTTCTTATTTATAAATTAATTAATTAATATATATATCCCCCCCAGTTGAGACTTGTAAGAGAAATTAAAACTGGGCTTGGAACAGACCCTCAGTGTGCCCATGTTCCACTTCTTCCCCACCTCAAAATAAGGAAGGACTTTTAACTAAATCTACACCCCTAGACACAAAAGACAAGTCAAACTGGACTTATATACAGAAAACGTTTCAGAGTACTTAGAGTCTAGAACACAGTGATTCCATAATAAATACTAGAGAACTCTAAAGACAATATATAGTTTCTTTAAGTGGGTCCCCCTTTAGAATATTTGCCTTAAAGCATATCTGGAGGATTCTTCCCTTCCCTCTGCACCCCCACCCCCACTGTCTCTTTGTTACCTGTGTATCCTCTGAGCCTCCTCATGTGTTCTACTCACTGTTGGTGGGTGTTTTACCCATATAGTAAATAACAACTGTTTCACAATTCACAAAACCTCAATACTGAGCATCAATATCCTCAAGAAAGGCAGTACAGCATTACTGAGATAGACCTTTGGGTCCAAAAGTATATAGTTCCACTATATACAAGCTATGGGGTCCTAGGCAAGTTACTTAATCTCTCTTGAGCTTTAGATCCTTATCTGTAAAGTAAGTATTACAACAGTACCACTATATATAGGATTGTTATGAGTGGTAAATAAATTATTATGCAAATACCTAAAATAGACTTGGCACATAAAAAGTATCTAATAAGCGGCGCCTGGGTAGCTCAGTTGGTTAAGCGACTGCCTTCGGCTGGGGTCATGATCCCGGGATCGAGTCCCACATCGGGCTCCCTGCTCGGTGGGAAGCCTGCTTCTCCCTTTCTCACTCCCCCTGCTTGTGTTCCCTCTCTAACTGTGTTTCTCTCTGTCAAATAAATAAAATCTTAAAAAAAAAAGTATCTAATAAATATTAGCTATTATTATCATATCGTTTTCATTTTACAACCAAGAACCATGATAAATGATTTGTCTGACCAGTGGAGAGCTGGGCGGTAAATACAGATCTAACTCCGAATCCTATGCCTTTCATATTGGACCACACCTGCCTTCAGCTATTCTTGTCCAGACTGAATCAACACAAGGTTAAGTGGCTGACTCTTGATTTTGGTTCAGGTCACGATCTCAGGGTCCTCGGATCCAGCCCTGTGGCGGGATCTATGCTCAGCAGGGAGCCTGCTTGAGGATGCTCTCTCCCTCTGTCCCTCCCCTGGCTCGTGTTCAATCTCTCTTTGAAATAAATAAATAAATCTTAAAAAATAATAAATAAATACCCACAATATTATCTATGGATTTGTAGACCCTTCAGACCCTCAAAATGTGGCCCATAATAGGAATCCCAGATCAACGAGTGAGAAGAGAAAACAGAAACTACAACACTGGAAGTAATAATAAAATATTTATCTTTTCAATCATTTTTATAAACTTATTTATTTTTAAAGGGATAATATATTCCCACAGTTCAAAAACTTAAAAATATAAAAAGGTATACAGTAAAGTCTTCCTCTTGCCCTGTCTTCAACCTGCCCAGTTCCTACCACACTATTACCCTCCCCCTTCACAGCTAGCCATTTCTTATGTATTCTTTATGCATATACAAATTTGTTTTTGCCCTTTTTTACACAAATGTAGCAGTATTACACTTGCTTTTATTTCTTAACAGTATGTCAGGGGATGCCTGGGTGGCTTAATCATTAAGAGTCTGCCTTTGACTCAGGTCATCATCCCAGGGTCCTGGGATGGAGCCCTACATCGGGCTCCACACTCAATGGAAAGCCTGCTTCTCTCTCTCCCATGCCCCCTGCTTGTGTTCCCTCTCTCGCTGTCTCTTTCTGTCAAATAAATAAATAAAATCTTAAAAAAAAAAACTTCAAAATTCTGCATTTAAAAAAAACCCAGAACACAAAACAGTATGTCAGAAAGACCTTTCCATACTGGTACATGGAGAGCTTTTCCACAGCTGTATAGCATTCCATTGTTACTATATACTATCAATGATTATTTCAGCAATCCCCTACTGATGAACATTTGGTTTGAAATAAACTTCTTTTATCTTCTTTATTTTTATTTGTTTATTTTCTTAGATGGGGGTGGGGTGGCAGAGAAGGGTAGAGGGAGAGACAGAAAGAGAATCTTTAAGAGGCTCCACATCCAGCGTGGAGCCCGAGCAAGGCTCAATCCCAGGACCCTGAGATGATGATCTGAGCAGAAATTAAGAGTCAATGCTTAGCTGACTGGGACACCCTGGTGCCCTTCCTTTATCTTTATCTTCTTTATAGCAAAATATGCATTCAAAGATATCTCTTATATATTTTACTGCTAACTACTCCAAAATATTGGGAATGGTGCCTCTCGAATAGAAAACTACCTCAAAAACACTTAAAAACAAAAACAGAACTCTCCCACTAGGACTTATGCCCATAATGCACTAAAGTCAACAGAGCAGTGAAAGGAGAAGAAGGGGGTGGCAGCAGGGCTAGTCTGACAGTATCCACTGCAGTATACAGAACTGAGGAGAGGACTGGCCCACACCCACTCTATTAAGTGCAGGCATGTACAGGGAAGACAAGCAGCATGGTGTAACTAAAGGAGAGCTCACGTTTGGAGTCGGGGACCTGGGTTTGAGGCTCAGCTTCATCATTTCCTGGCTATATGATTCTGAGCAAGTCACTTAAACTCTGTGAGTCTTGGGTTCCTCATCTGGAAAATTCTCTCATAGGCTGTGAGGGCTACAGAAGATACACATCTGAAAAGACTCTGAACTATGAAGTGTGATACATGATGCTAATTGTTATTTTGGGTCAATAACAGTAAAATAATTTAGAATTAAAAATATACTTATATACAAAACCTTACCAATAAGGGTTGCCAAAGAGCAGTGAGGTACTGTTGGCGTGAACCTGATAATAACCAAATAGTCTTCTTCATTTATCTCCTGAACCTCCACACTACTTTCCGTTACCACTTCCAGTTCTTCTAAAGTATTGGGCTTCTCTGGGTCCCGGATAGTTCGAATCAAATCTAAAAATTCATCAGAGATAAAGTATTATGTTAAAACATGAATATTCTAAATAAGGATGACTTTGTCAGTCCCAATCCAAACATGAACTTCTTTTTTTTGAGCCAAATATTAACAGTATCTGCCCAGATTTCTCACAGAAATTTCCATGACCAGTTTCCTTTTGAGAAAACCATTTTCTTGGATTCTTAATGGATCATAACCAGTTTCTTGGCTCCAACATTGCAGGGAGAATATAAGAATGAGGAAAGTGTCACAGAAGCTCCAGGGGAACAAAGAAATAACTGATAGCTTGGGAGACTGTGGTCTCAGGATTTATGAAAGTCAAATGTGAAGCAAGGCTTTAAAAATTTCAATACCTGATATTTAAGGTGAAGAAAAGGAAAAGAAATAAGTTTAGGGGCGCCTGGTTGGGTCAGTCAGCAGTGCATGCAACTCCTGACCCTGGGGTCATGAGTTTGATCCCCATGCTGGGTGCAGAGATTACTTCAAACAATTTTTTTAATTAAAAAAAATGTTTAGTCTGCTTGGAACCCAGTATAAGTGAGGATATAAGAGTTTGGACCAGACCATCAAGGATCTTTTACAGTTAGCCACAGGCAAAAGGGCATCCTCAAGAGGTTCTGAACAAGGGAAGAACAGAGATAGCATTACACTGTCAGCAAAGAACTCATCCAATGGCTGCTAGACTCAGAACTAAGAGCAGAGCCAGGGATACCAGCTGAAAATGCTGGGCCCAAAACAGGCACATGACAATAATAATGGAGAGGAGGGGACAGTTGGAGAAGTAATCTCAGCGGCAGAATCAACAGAATTTGACAATTGTTTGGATGTAGAGGACAAGGAAAGGGAAAAAGGAAGATGACAGATTTTTTAAGTCTGTCTAGGAGAACACTGATAGAATGAAAAACAAAAACTGGAGAACACAGGAAGAAAGTTGGGTGGGGGCTGGAGGAACTGGGTTCAATTTTATATGTAATGATTTTGAGGTGTTAGGGGGCAACCCAGTGGGACATTCCAGCAAACACTGAACTGCGACATAAGGTCTAAGAGAGCACCAAGGCTAAGCAGACACATAAAAAGATGCTCAAGAGCACTCATCATCAGGGAAATGCAAATCAAAACCACAGTGAGAGATCAGCTCACACCTGTCAGAATGGCTAGAATCAAAAACACAAGAAATGAATGTGAGCAAGGATATGGAGAAAAAGGAACCCTGTACGCTGTTGGTGGGAATGCAAACTGGTGCAGCCATTTTGGATGGAGATTCCTCAAAAAGTTAAAAATGGAACTACCCTATAATCCAGTAATTGCACTCCTGGGCATTCACCCAAAAACCACACAAACATTAATTCAAAGGGGTACATTCATAACTATGTTTGTAGGAGTATTGTTTATAATAGCCAAGATATAGACACAGCCCCATATCCAACAATAGATGAATTTATGAAAATATATGATATATATATCATGGAGTTATTCAACCTTAAAAAAGAATGAGGTCTTGCCATTTACAATGACATGAATGAAACTAGAGAGTATAATGCTAAGCAAAATAAGTCAAAGACAAATACCACCTGATCTCCCTCATATGTGGAATTTAAGAAATAAAACCAATAAACAAAGGGAAAAAAGGGACAGACAAACCAAGAAATAGACTTTTAACTGTAGAGAACAAACTGATAGTTATCAGAGGGGAGGTGCGTGGAGAACAGGTGAAATGGGTAAAGGGTTTTAAGAGTACACTTATCATGATGAGTACTGAGTAATGTAGAGAATTGTTGAATCACTATACTGTACATCTGAAACTAATACAAGCTGTATGTTAACTGTATTAGAATTAAAATTAAGAACTTAATTAAAAAGAGATAGATAGCACCAAAGCTAGAGTGGTTGATGAACTGATGGGATTCACAAAAGAATGAGCAGAACAGTAGTTTTCAACTTTGGGTGAATAACAGAATCATCAGGACTGCTTTAAAAACAAAACAAAAACTGATGTCTGAGCCCTACTCCCAAAGATCCTGATTTAACTGATTTGTAGTATGGGCTGGGCATTAAGACTTTTAAAATTTTTCTCAGGTTGTTCTTAAGGGCAGCTCACTTTGAGAATCACTAATGTAAAGGAAGAGACCAAGAATAGATCTGTGTGAAGCACCTAATTTAGGGATCAGGAGAAAGAAAAGTAAGAAGCAGAGATGGAAGAGGAGGAAAGTTAACATTAGACGCAGCAGAAAAATTCAAAATAAAGAGAGCGGAAAAGGTCTTTGGATTTGTCACCCAGAAGATCACCTGTAAGAAAGCAGTTTCAGTAGAGAGAAGGCAGAAGCTAGCTTGCAAATGGGGAAGTGAGAAGGAAATGAAAATGTAGTCCTAGGACTTTGGCAGGGAAGGGAGGGCAAAGAACCAATAGTAGGTTTAGACAAAGCTAGAAAAATGAAAAAAGTAAGGGAAACTTGAATATGGTTTATAACCCAAGGGGAAGAATCAAATAGAGAAAGTGAGACTGAAAATATAGGAGGGAGGGTGGGAGACTAGCAAAATACGAAGGGAATGAGACCAAGCATGTGGGAGCCTGGGCTGGCCTTGGAGAGGGCATTTCCTTCTTATTCTGAGGTTGCAGAAAAATATGGAAAAGGAGAATGATAGAGAAATGGGGAGGTAGAAAAGAGAGCACAAGAAATTCACATAGGACGGGCTTGGTGTTCTAAAGCCTGAGGTTTTGTTCTATAACTGGTAGCACCCCATAATCAAAAATGCTAGTGGGAAACAAAGCAGTCAAACTCCACCTTCTCCCCAACCACTCCTCGGCTTATCACTGGATTGGCCACAGAATTTGAAAATGGAGGCAAGAAAGAAAAGACAGAGCTTCTTCTTCACAAGGTTCTATCAACATGGGGCTCAAGGAAACATGGCTTTTTAAAAAGAAATTCGCTGCCTCTCATCCTGGGCATTTTCCCTGTAAGACTCATTTATACAAGCTGCATTATATTCTTTAATATGCTACCTGACCCTGAAATTAAGTCTCACCCCTTATTAAACTTCTCTGGTTTTCTACTGATTTGAGAGATTTGGATTTATTTCTTTAGAAAGAAAGTAATGTTGCTCTTCTCACATTACTCCCCTGACGAAAATTCTTCTATGGCTCTGCACTGATACTCCTTTCTTTCTCTTTTTTTATTTTTAAGATTTTGTTTTTAGGGCGCCTGGGTGGCTCAATGGGTTAAAGCCTCTGCTTTCAGCTCAGTTCATTATCTCAGGGTCCTGGGATTGAGGCCCTCGTCGGGCTCTCTGCTTGGCAGGGAGCCTGCTTCCTCCTCCTCTCTCTCTGCCTCTCTGCCTAATTGTGATCTCTGTGTCAAATAAAAAAATAAAATCTTAAAAGAAAAGATTTTACTTTTATTTATTTAAGAGAGAGAGAGAGAAGTGGAGGGGAGGACCAGAGGGAGACAGGAGAAGCAGGCTCCCCGCTGGGCAAGGAGCCCCATGCAGGCATGATCCCAGGATCTTGGGATCATGACCTGAGCTGAAGGCAGACGCGTAGACAACTGAGCCACCCAGGTGCCCCTGCACTAATACTCTTTATACATTTAAATCTTCAGTATCCAGTTCTGACCTGGTATCTAAAATAATTTTTGACCACACTTCCAACCTTAACCACAAACTCTATCCTGAAACCCTAACTATCTGCCATTCTCTAACATGTTCCCTTGTCACCTCCATACTTTTGTTCCTTTTTCTCTGCTTAGTATGCCTTTTACCCTCCATATATTCAGAGCCTACTTATACTTCAAAGCCTAACTCAAGGGATTCTTCCTTAGTTTTAGATCCCCCACTCAGAGATCACTCTCTCTCCTTCTTGTGTTTTTCTGTATCTTTCATTCATGTCAATGGCTTTCTATTGCATAAAATAAAGTATTTTTGCATATATAGGTTTCCCTTAATATAAGATTTAGCACAAAAATCCTCTCTCTTCCAAAGCTGTATCCCTAAGTACCCTTCTGTCCTGAGATGCCGTAGACAGAAGTCAGATAGGACAGGAATGTGTTCATTTTGTGGAGATCATTCCACTCATAATCACTTAATTGGGGTTAAGTCCTGCCTCTAGTAAGAGAGGGGTAAATTAGATTGGCTTCAAAGATCTTTTCCAACCCCGGCCTCCTTCTCCTGGCCTATAATCCTTGCCCACATTTTATTTGTATTCTTACGGTTAGATCTTTCACCCTCACTCAGCATTAGAGCCACTGTTTTTAGTTTTCAAAAACAATACTACATGAGTCCAAACACAGGGAGTCATAAGGCAATTGTGAAATGGTGTAAAGTGCATGAAGTTTGGAATCAGAAGACATGGGCTTGGTTTTTGTCGTTTCTTTAGTGGTAGTGTGACCTCCAGGTAGCTGTTTTAGTTAAACTATTCTTAAACCTTTGTTTCTTCATCTGTACAATGAAGCTGGTTCGAGGGGTTTAAAAAATGTATGTGACTGTGTATGTGTGTGTGTATGTGTGTGTGTGTGTGTGTGTGTGTGTGTGTATTCGTTTTTGCACTGCTGGCTTGTTTGTGGTAAGAAACCGTAAGTTCGAGGCCCGGGTACAGGGAGCCCGTTTTGTCCTCTTCTCTCGGGGAACCTCTGTGGGTTTTTGTTTGCTTGTTTGTTTGTTTGTTTGTTTTGTTTTGTTTTGTTTGCACACGAGAGCGGCTGTGACCTTAAGCCAGTCCCCAACTTGTTAGTCACCCAGCGGGGCCGGCAGGAGTTGGTGGCAGGAGAAGGAATGCGTGTTCAAGGGGCTCGGGACGCAAGGAAGGAGAAAAGTAGTGCAATCAGTCCAGCTTTGCTTCCTAACCAAGCACACTAAACGGCTGCTCTGCCCACAAATCTTGAAAAGGCCACTGGGGCGTGGGGGAGACAAAGTAAATGAAGCGTTTAAGACCTCCAGGCTCGGCATGCCCCATATTTAGGAAGAGCCCGGGTCCTAGAAAGATCCACATTCCGGCGTGACTCAGGACCCCCGAGAAAAGGCTTCCCAAGTTCGGACAAGATCCAGAAAGCAGGAGTCTCTACCCCCAGCCCTCAAGTGAGATACCCGTTACCCCCATCTCCACGTACAACGCCAATCGCTGCCCTGGGTAAAATGAATTACCATAAACCTCTAGCGCTTTCTCTTCCATGATCCGGGGCTGCCGGGCAGCTCCCCGCTCAAAGAAGCGGGAGAGCCACAGGCCTCTGCTCAGCGTCCAGGAGAACAGCCCGGACACTCGCTCCATCCTCACGCTCCGCCATCCCTGGCGACTGTCCCACCCGAGCCACCGTCTCTCAGTTGCGGGCGTTGCGATTTATCAACTTCCTGATCTTCAAAAGGGCCAAGACAAACCTAAAGCTCCAGGACACCAGAAAATAGGCGGGACCCGACGGAGTAGCGCGGAGGACCCAGGGAAGGGCCCTGCGAAGACTACAAGCCCCAGCATGCTTTGCTCGGTTTCGGTGGGAAAAGAGAAAAAAAATTCCTTCCAGCACGTGAGGCGCATTGCATATTGGGACCTATGGGACAAGGAAGTGTAGTCTGGTATTTGTAGTCTATGTCGGGAAGGAGACGGTAGGTAACGGTCTGTTACCCGCCAGTGTTTGCCCCATTCAGTGCCCTCGATAAGCTGGAAATGAATTCTGAAGAGGTACGGGAAAGGATCTTGATTTCTTTTGCTGAGGAGCGTGTGCAAGGACAGTTTACTGTTATTTCTCTGAGGGAGCCGCTTTCCGCCAGTTTTCTTACTTCCTGGTCACGCCGGAAGTGAGTTTCCGTCGCCGTGAAACGGAAAGTCTTGGGAGTCTACTGAGGTCGGTTAGGCGTCGCGGGGGCGGGGAGGGCTTTTTGATTTTCTCGCCGCAGAGGGACTCAACTCAGGCCACCACATTTCCCCACTACGAGCTGCATGTTTCTGTCAATCGCCTTCAGAGACAACTAAGAGCAAAAGAACTTTCCTCGTGCCCAGGATATCCAGTAGTGACATACTGGAAGTCCTCGTCGTAAGAAGAAATGTCCTAAGTCCTCTCGTGTTCGTGGCTGTGATGAATGCCAGAAACAGGGTTGATGACGTTAGTTTTATCCATCCATCCCTCCCAAGTTTCCAACTTTCATTGGCCACTTATTTTGCCAGACTTGGTGTGTAGGCACCGAGAATACAAAGATAGGAGGCGACCTTTGCCCGCAAACAGCACATAGAACTGTGAGGAAACAATCCTTGATGTTGAGGAATTTGCAATTAGAAATAAACCTTTTGTCAGACTTGATACCAAATGTCATCTCTTCTCCATTGAAAAGAAAGTCAGGATCGTTTTGCAGAATTACTCTTGCTAACATAAAGATAAAAGTTTATCTTTAAATTTTTGCTTATTGTCTGGCTGATTTAGACTTTAGGTTGACCAGACAGGTGAATAGTTTGGATCCCAGGAAAATTGTGTTCATAGTTGAAGAATTTCCCTGCCATTATTCCACTCCACTCCACAGCAGTGAAGTGGATAACCCTAACTTCCTTGTAACCAAATTTAGGAGATTGAGGTCTCACCAACTGTGAGGCCTCCCTACATCTCCAAGCATAACTACTATCCTCATTCACGGTGCTCCCAGAGCAGATTACAGCGCTGAACACGTTGGGTTTGTTCATTTACAGGCCTGTCTCCCTCAAGTCCTAGTGGGTCAGGAGCTCATTTCTGTATTTGAAACGGACACAGTAGTGTGCCAGGCACAGAGAAGATGTTCAGTATATGTTTCTTGAATGAATTAATTAAATGTCCAAAGAATAAAAATATTTACTGTCTCTCAGTGAGAGCACTGTGCTTAGCATAGGTAGGTGGCATGTAGAGGAGTTTTCAAAGTCCTTTATTCAAACATCTTAAAAAGGCTGTCCTTCTTATTTTGTGGGCCTATCCAGAACACAAAGAGCCCAAAGAATCTGAGCCGCCCCTACCCAGCTAGCTCCTCCTTTTCCGCCCCCTTCTCCCCTTTGGTTCAGATCTCAGCGTCTGGATACCGGGCTCGGATTTGTTGGGTAGGAGCGTTGGGCCGCCCTGCCCCGCCCCCAGTGGCCAGGCTCCGCCCCTGAGCCCCCGCCCTGTGCGTCCCGCGGGGTTGGTCACGACGATCCCACTCCTCGTTCTGGAGCGTTTTGCTCGCGGCGCTATCTCTCTATAAAGTTGTTGTTGCGGCTTCCGCCGCGGGTGGAGGAAGATGGCGTCGGGTGGTGGTGGCTGTAGCGCTTCGGAGAGACTCCCTCCGCCTTTCCCCGGCCTGGAGCCGGAGTCCGAGGGGGCGGCCGGAGGGTCAGAACCCGAGGCTGGGGACAGCGACACCGAGGGGGAGGATATTTTCACCGGCGCCGCGGCGGCCGTGAGTTCCTACCCTTCGCGGCGGGCGGGCGTCCCGAAAGGGAAGAGAGGCTAAGCGAGGGTCGAGGAAGCTGGGCAGGATGGGCCCGGCGACACCCTGCGTTGGTGACGGTAGTCGTGGCTGGGGAGCCCTTAATGAGTACCAAGATGTTAGGGGCCTGACTCCCAGTCCCTGGGGCGGACGATGAGGGGCGAGGGGTGTGGTGGCTTCTTCACCCAGGTCCCTGACAGCTGAGAGACGCCCAAGCCGGCATTTGGCCCTACCGCGTGGTGGCCCCAAGGACCCAGGGGGTTGTTTTGTGGTCGCTTCCTGGAAGTGTGATTTAATAGGTCAAGATAAGGAGATGGGATGCAGGCTTTTCTTTCCCTAACCTTACTGCTCCAAGGATAGCCTTATCTGGAGTCGCTCAGGACAATGACCCGCCCACAAATCCTTTCCTCAGTTCAAAACTTACCGTTAATTACCAAAGGCCTATTGTGGATCTAGTTTACAAGCGTTAAGCTGACATCCTCTGATCTCTAAGGAAAATCCTTCCAGAAGTCGGTTGAAAAAAAGGCCCTGCCGGATTAATCACTACATAGATGACAAGCTTTGTCCCTTTTAAAGAGATGTATTAAAATCCCGAAGTACCTCTGTGGGATTAAACCTCTAAATGTAAGGAGGAAATGGTGTTTCCCTTAGTAATATCCAGGTTTCTGATAAGGGGTCTTGGGGGGAAAACTGATCTTTGTATGTGGAATGTGAAAATCAGTAATCAGTTCTGGAACCAGTCAAGATGTTTTGGGTTGTTTTATAAAAATACTGACTCATACCACTTGGTACAGTTCGTTTCGTCCAGTTTGAAAACTTCTTCAGGACTGGGTCTGTGAATTTATGTACTATTCTATCTTGGATAATACTTCTCTTTGTAGTAGCTCTTCAGTATATAAATGACTAAATAAAACAGCTTTAGATTCTTTATGCAGCATGTGTCTGAAAAGGTTGAGTCTTGTTTCATTTATGTCAGAGGTTAAGTTTCTAGGAAATATCTTTGGTGAGATCTTTAGAATTTTCCCTGTACTGTAATTGAACTCATAATCCCAGCTCAAAAAGTACTTGTTGATACTAATATAACCGCTTAAACTGTCTAATGAAGTCTCTCTTATTTTAAGAACTAATTCTTGCTGCTAATTTAGTCTTTCTGTATCTCACTTAAAACAAATTTTTGGTCTTTTCCTTTGGTAATTCTCCCATAAGTCATGGAGAAGAGCTACTGTTAATAACTGCTGGGATGGTAGATATTCAGACCAAAGATCTGAAAATAGACACTCTGACTGGTCACATAGGCAAATGATGATTTCCAAAAAGGGCCCTGAAAGGGTGAGGAGTTGTTTTCTAGACTTTTCTAAAAGAACTTGAAGAGGCAGTGACTTGATTGATCTCAGATTACTTTACAGAGGCGTCAGTACTTCTTTCGTATAAGACTGTGAAAGTACTTTGCTTAATTTCCAACTGAAGAGAGGAGGAAGGAGTCAGAATGCACTTGTTCTATCACAGAAAGCATTATTTTTAGTTAGATTTTGATCCAGGAAAATTGAGTTGCTGGGGAAACTAAAATGCCACCTGTAAGCCATTTTTTGAGCTGCCTGTTCTGATGTTAATCTTCAGGAAGCCGAGACTCCAAGATTTCTCACTAGTTAAACTGTGAATTTCTTGTTTAAAAGCCATTAAATACAAATTATATTCCAGTAAACTTTTTAGTTGTGAGCCAGTGTGAGAAGATAGGGATTGCAGTGCTTCTGTATCTTAAGGAATAACATTGAAGAATAAAATAAGGACAACAGCTTTGAAGGCTGATTTAAATCCATCCAGGTTCTTTTACTTGGGCAAGATACTTAATTACTCTGTATGGTTTCCTCACATGTGAATAATATGTGGATAATAACATTTATGCCCACCATTATTGTTTGGATTAAATTCAAATATCTGTGAAACACTTGTGAAATAGTTGAGCATTGTAAGTTAATTACTCTAAGAATCAAAGAAACCACGGAATCTAATAATGGGTTAGAAAAGTCATACTTATTAGCCCTAAAAATGGTTAATATAGTTTATCAAAATCAAACTAGTAACAAGATTGATTTGATTAACTAAAAGCCATTAAAATAGGCACTTAATGACTTCAATGCCATCTTATAAAGTTTACCTTCATATTGTATTTTGTTGGGTGTTGGAGGTAGAGAGGGATATTAAAAAATTGGAAAGCTGGGTGCCTGGGTGGCTCAGTAGGTTAAAGCCTCTGCCTTCAGCTCAGGTCATGATCTCAGGGTCCTGGGATCGAGGCCTGCATGGGGCTCTCCGCTCAGCAGGGAGCCTGCTTCCTCCTCTGTCTCTGTCTGCCTCTCTGCCTACTTGTGATCTCTCTGTCAAATAAATAAATAACATCTTTTAAAAAATTTTTTTAAAAATTAGAAAGCTGAGGCATATAAAATTTAAAATTTATGGTATGTGTGTAATTTCTTGGACATTGATGTAACAGCTGTTGTAGTTAATCATCCCATCTCTCTTTTAGGGCCCAATAGGCTTTGTTACTACAGTAATAAAAGTATGATTTATAATCAAAAGAGCAGCCTGTCATAGGTATTTAAGAATCTACAAACCACAGGACTGGAGTTCAAAGGATTATTAAAAGAAACCTGAATAGTTAAAGGATTATTAAATCTAAAACAAACCTGAAAGCATTGCCTTAAGATTGAAATCCAGCTGAGAAATATCTTAAGATGATTCTTTTTTTTTTTTTTAAGATTGTATTTATTTATTTGACAGAGAGAAACATAGCTAGAGAGGGAACACAAGCCGAGGGACTGAGAGAGACTGAGAGAGAGAAAAGTAGGCTTCCTGCCGAGCAGGAAGCCCGCTGTGGGGCTCAATCCCGGATCTCCAGGATCATGGCCTGAGCCGAAAGCAGTCGCTTAACCAAGTGAGCCACCCAGTGCCCCTTAAGATGATTCTTAAGAATACTTAAGACCTTACTTCCTTCTGCTTCTTATTTTGTGGGCCTATGTATAAGAAGGTTAAAATTCTAAATGTATTATCTGAATCTTTGACTGAACCTGAATCTAGATGTACATCTTTGTAGTTAAAACTTTCTTAGGTCTAGGATAGGATTAATTTTTCTCCTTAATAAAATGAGAGAGCCATTTTTTTTTTTTTTGGCCCTCCTAAACCTTTTTTTTTTTTTAAGATTTATTTATTTATTTGACAGAGAGAGATCACGAGTAGGCAGAGAGGCAGGCAGAGAGAGAGAAGGAAGCAGCCTCCCTGCTGAGCAAAGAGCCTGATGCGGGCCTTGATCCCAAGGCCCTGAGATCATGACCTGAGCCAAAAGCAGAGGTTTTAACCCACTGAGCCCCCCAGGTGCCCTGGCCCTCCTACATCTTAAAATTATGTTAGAAAGACTAAATGGCATACTACATATTTTTGTGCCTCTTAACTTCAGTGGTCTTACTTGCATACTTCTAACACTGAATGAGAGAGCTGAAGCAAGTTCTTTATTTGCCCTTCCAAGAAGTCTAATATGTCCATCTCTTTTTAGCAGTATGTCAGGACCACAATACCCTCTAAATTAAAGAGAGCTGCAGAGGCCTTTCTCATGCTAAGAGGAAGGAGGAAAACATAGATAAATGATAACATCACTTCAGATTTTTTTTTTAAAGATTTTATTTATTTGACAGAGAGAAACACAGCCAGAGAGGGAACACAAGCAGGGGGAGTGAGAGAGAGAGAAGCAGGCTTCCCGCCTAGCAAGGAGCCCGATGTGGGACTCGATCCCGGGTCTCTGGGATCAGGACCTGAGCTGAAGGCAGTCGCTTAACCAACTGAGCCACCCAGGTGCCCCTAACATAACTTTTACTGGTATTCAGAAGTCATGGAGAGCAAGTGGCTTCTGATTGACAGTGTTTTATCGACTACAGGGAATTATATAAAGGTAAGCTATGTATTAACATTTAGACAGGAAAGGACATATTTTTAGAATCTAGCCTACATCTGTGATCAATGTAACATGTATCTTGAGGGAGAATAAATCAGGTTTTCTTTATTGTGGTATAAAACATACAGCAAAATTTATCATTGTAAACCTTTTTAATTTACTGTTTAGTAGTGCTAAGTATACTCACATTTGTGTGCAGCAGATATCCAGAACTTTTTCATCTTGCAATTCTGAAACTCAGTACCCATTAAATAACAGCTCCCCTTCCCCTCCACTCCCCAGGCCCCTGGTACCTACCATTCTACTTTCTGTTTCTGTGACTTTGACTAGTTTAGATGACCTTATGTAAGTGTGATCATGCAGTATTTGTCCTTTTGTATCTGGCTTACTTCACTTAACATAATGTCCTCAGAGTTCATCCATGTTCCAGTATTCATCAGAATTTCCTTCCTTTTTAAAGCTGCATAATATTCCATTGTATGTATATGCCACATTTTGTTTACCCATTCACTCCTCAGTGGACATTTGGGTTGCTTCTACCTCTTGGCTCTTGTGGATAGTGCTGCTATGAACACAGGTGTGTAAATATCTTTATTAGATCCTTCTTCAGTTCTTTTATATACACTGAAGTGGGATTGCTGGATCATATCATAGTTCTATTTTTAATTTTTTGAGGAAACTCCCTACTATTTTTCATTTGTATTCTTTTTCAATCCCAAGGCCAGTTTATTTCCTTTTGTGTGCTTTTAGGATAACTTTTTTAGATCTGGACAGAATTTGGTGATTTTATTAAAAGCCCTAAAGGGATTCATAATTTAGCTGGCTAGTATTTTAATTCTGTTCTGCAAAGTACATGGTGACTGTTCCCAAGTATATAGCATGTCATCAGTAAATTTTTTGATAACATCCCTTCTCTTTTTTTTTCATTATTCATTTGAGAGAGACAGAGAGAGAGCACACAGGCGGTGGAGGGGAGGGAGAGAGGGAGAAGCAGACAGGGAGCCTGATGCAGGCTCAATCCCAGGATCCTGAGATCATAACCTGAGCTGAAACAGATGCTTAACTGAGTGAGCCACCCAGCACCGTGTCCCTCCCCCCCTTCTTTATTCTTAAACAGACTTACAAAAGTTAATCTAGGTAACAATATAGTTAAAGAACAGTTTACTGCTTAGTGTCTTTAGTTAATGGTGTCGAAATAGCGATTAGTCATGAATAATTTTTCCTTTAGTGTGTAGTATTTTCTATAGGCATATTGTCTCAAATCACATTAGGTGCTCAGATCTGGTCTTAAAAGATTAGTAGTTGGGTACCTGGGTGGCTCATTCAGTTAAATGTCTGCCTTTGGCTCAGGTCATGATTTCAGGGTCCTGGGATCAAGCCCTGCATTGAGTGGGGCTTCTTGCTCAGTGGGGAATCTGCTTCTCCTTTCTCCTTCTCCCTCTGCCCCTTCCTCCTCTCCCCCAGCCTTCTGAACAGTCTTGCTCGTAGGCCTGCTCACTGTCTTTCTAATAAAATCTTTAAAAAGATAGTAGTCGAATTCCTAATTTTTCACATAATTCTGATACATATGTTCTTGAAAAAGTCAGCAACTGGTGTTATATCCAAAGATTCATTTTAATTCTCAGCTCAAATTATAAATAGTTTCACTTCTAATTAGTCTAGATTTTCTTGATGTACATAGAATCATTAATTTCTTGATCATAGACCTGTGTAGCAGTTAACCTAGCTTTCAGGATTATGCAGTAAAAGCTACCAAAAGTAGTTACAAAGCACTTTTGGAGGTAGAGGAATGAGAAAAGACTTAAAGATGACTAACAAGAACTCAACTTCAGGGGCACCTGGTGGCTTAGTCAGTTAAGCATCTGCCTTGGGCTCAGGTCATGATCCCGAAGTTCTCGATCGAGCTCCAGATAGGGCTCCCTGTGCTTCAGAGATCCTGCTTCCTCCCACTGCTCCTCACCCTGCTCATGCTCGCCCTCTCTCTGTTTCTCACTCTCAAATAAATAAATACAGTTTTAAAAAAAGGAAAAAAAATAGAACTCAACTTAAAATTTATTTGAAATTGGACTTTGGGGCTTATGGGAGAAGCAATAAAGATTGCAGTCAGATTTCTGGTTTCTGTAGGGTGTTCTGCTGTTTGCTTATTCAGGTGTTAGGATAGTTCTGATGACTTAGCCATTTATGATTTGGTTAGGAGGGGAGAGAGGAAAAAGAACACTCCACTTTCTCTCTTGGTCTTCAGAGCTTTTCAGCACTCTTGAGTAACTCTTGGCATAAATATGTCATGAGTAGTTGATAGTTACTAGAGCAAGTAGCCATGAGTATCTGATCTCCAGGAAAAGCCTGTTGCTCAACTTTGGCTTATTCTCTTGCTTAGTCAAGTGAATAGCTGGGGCTTAATTCTGCTTTCAGAGCAGATTTAAACTGGGTTTGCTTTTTCAAAATGGAAGTTAATAAACTCATTAGAACTCTGATCCTTCTGCAGTTTTCTAGGCCCTTCTCAGTTATATTAGTTTGAAAACCCAAGAAGTTTAGTAGGGAAATTACACCATAAAATTCAGTAGATTATAGCTAAATTTTGGTAGACCATAGTATGCCCTGTCACTTTGAGGTCTCATTTTCCCAACCCTTCCAGATTCCCCTTTTCTATTTTCATTAGTTTTAGAGGGACTAGCTTAGAGGTTCTTAACCTTTTTGTGTCGCGGACCCGTTAGTAGTCCAGTGAAGCCTATGGATTCATTCTCAGAATGTTTTTATGTGTATAAAATACCTAAGATTACAAGGAAACCAATTACACAGAAAAGCAGTTAACAAAACATTAAAACAATTTTGTTTGCAGCATATGCTTTTTAATGCTTTACATATTAAGATCTAGGGATAGTTATAACTACCATAATTTTTAAAAGAGATGACCATAGATTATATTTTTAGAACTGTAACAATTGTGATATCAAATAAAAATATCTAATTTTTATTATAGTGTCAAATACTACTATTACTACTGTGGTTTGTTGCCTTCTTTGTAATTGAAGAAAATTCTGAATTTCAGTTAGAAATTAGTGAAAATGAAATTGTAATTTTGTTCCCATCTAAGTTCCTAGACACCTCCTGATCCCAGGATAAGGACCCCAGGATAAGAACCTCTACTTAAACTCCTTTAGTTGTGAAGTCCTTTGAGTTAATCAAATATTTAATCAGTGTGTAGAGTAAGATGCAACCCTATTCCCAAATTTAATGGACACTAAATTCCATTCTCCCAAGTCCAGAAGTTTTTAGTGCATCTGTGCCATTTTTGAAATGTGGCGGTGGCGTAGGAGAGGTGTGGTGAGTAAAATAATTGCCCCCTCCAGAATATGTCCACGTCCTCATCCCAGAAGCTGTTAATCTATTGGGTTACAAAGCAAAGGAAGATTAGGGTTGATGATGGAATTAATGCTAATCAGTTGATGTTAAGGTAGAGAAATTAGCCTGAGTTATCTGAGTGAGCCTAATGTAATCACAAGGATCCTTTAAAAATGGAAGAGTGAAGAGTGTCGGTGGCTGTGGAAATGAGTACCCACAGAAGAAAGGCACAGAGAGACGTGACATTGTTAGTTTTGAAGATGGAGGAAGTAGGCCATGAACCAAGAAATGTGGCTTGCTCTTAAAAGCTAGAAGATCAAAGCAACAGATTGTCCCATCGAACCTCCACAAAGGAGCATTACCATGGTGACACCTTGGTTTTAGCCCAGTGAGACCTGTATTGGCGTCTACAGAACTGTAAGATCATAAATTTGCATTGTTTAAGCTGTTAAATTTGCCATAATTTTGTGTTGTAGTGATGATAGAAAATGAATACACCACCCCACTTAGCTTAATTTTCTGTAGACGTAAACGTGGCAAACAGAACAGTATTTCATGCCAGGGTCTTCTGGGGTGATTTTTAAAGACTTTGTGACTGCCCTGTTATCTAGGTATAACGTTTGGGTGTGACTTTTTCCTAATTGTCCTTGTCTTGTTTCATTAGTATGATCACACAACTGTGTAGCTCTAAATTATATTAATTTTTCACTAGAAGATGAGTACTCTACTTAGAAACACAGTTTTATCTTAGCTTTTAATTTAGATTCACCCTCTAAATGCAGTTGAGAATTTTAACAGTACCACTCTTTTGAGGTCCCTTGAATAATGCAAGGAATCTGCATAGAGCAAAGAGCAGTTGAGCAACATAAGGAAGAATCACCACTCAATAACCTAAAGGGAAGTTACGCAGAATCATAGCTGTACTTTTCAGACTAAATGAGTATGTTAGCTCTGAGGGATAGCAGACCCAGGTCTGTCCTTCCCTGAGCTAAGAACATTGTGTCAGTAGCCTGGCCTCATGGTTTGAGGCTGGTAATTGGTGAGGAATACCTATTTGCTCTTAACACAAATAACACAAGTGTTCTTCTGCTGTAGCTCTTTCTAGTGCCTCTCTGAGCCATAGATTAGGCTGTGTGCCTTGTAATTAGAAATACTTGAACTTTTAAATAGGCTTATCAGTGCAACCACCTGTTAAAATTAACAGCCAAGGGGCGCCTGGGTGGCTCTGTTGGTTGAGTGACTGCTTTCGGCTCAGGTCATGATCCTAGAGACCCGGGATCGAGTCCCACATCGGGATTCCTACTCAGTGGGAAGCTTGCTTCTCCCTCTCTCAGTCCCTCTGCTTGTGTTCCCTCTCTAGCTCTGTTTCTCTCTGTCAAATAAATAAATAAAATCTTAAAAAAAAAAAAAATTAACAGCCAAAAGGAGTCAGCAAGAGTTGGGTATCCTGGCCTAGGATTCTGTCACTAAAGAAAGTGTACCTCCTTTATTTTGGAGAAGGTGGCGGGACAAGGGGAAGCAGGCAGGTCTGTAGTTTGCTTTACTAACTATATCACAACCACACTGTTTTCGTAGAAAATGGTTTTATCGGGACGCCTGGGTGGCTCAGTTGGTTAAGCGACTGCCTTCGGCTCAGGTCATGATCCCGGAGACCCGGGATTGAGTCCCACATCGGGCTCCCTGCTCGGCAAGAAGCCTGCTTCTCCCTGGCCCACTCCCCCTGCTTGTGTTCCCTCTCTGGCTGTGTTTCTGTCAAATAAATAAAATCTTAAAAAAAAAAAATGGTTTTATCTGTTGCCTAGAAATTTAGCTCCCTTTAATAGATGGATAGTTTTGTGATGTACTGGTGATTCAGAGATTTTTAAAATATGAATTATAAGCAAATGTTATTTTTAGTATTGATTTTGCAACTCAGTATGATCAGTGTGCCTCTTCCCTTCCTTCAGAATGAGTCCTTCCTGAAATTTAACTGTTGATTTAAAATTAGCTTTTTATTTATTTTTTACTTATTTTTTTTAAGTAGCTGTTACACCTAGCATGGAGCCCAACATGGGGCTGGAACTCACAACCCTGAGATCAAGACCTGAAGTGAGATCAAGAGTCAGATTCTGAAGCAACTGAGTCACCCAGGTGCCCCCATATTAGTTTTTTAATGTAAATTAATAATACTGATTAAAGATCAGACTTTTAAATCTTGGACAAAACATATGAAATGTGTTATAAAGCCCAGATAGGTATTTATTTTGATGATAAGCTATTATTATAGACTCTAGTCTCATGGAAAACTTGTTTTCTATTAACAGTTCTGTGTGAATACAGGAAGGATACTTTGTCCATTTCTTATATGTAAATGTAGTTCTCAGCGGCACCTAGGTGACTCAGTCGGATGGGCGTCTGCCTTTGGCTTAGGTCATAGCCTTCTGGTCCTAGGATCAAGCCCCATGTCACAATCCTTACTCAGCGGTAAGTCAGCTTCTCCCTCTCGCTCTATGATCTCTCTTGCTGTCACTCACCCTCAAATAAATAAAAATCTTTAGAAAAAAAATTCTTAGCTTTTACTGAATCTGATTTTAAGTAAAACTTGAGACTATTATGCCTCAAAGACCAGTTGTGTGCTGGGTAGTTCCCAGCCTAAAGAAATAAGCTTACTTGTTCAAGTCCAATCCAAATTATTCATCTGAAAATAAATTTGGTAAGGCCCAAAATAAAACAGCTGTGAAAAGAGATAAAGTTGGAGAGGGGTACTATACAAGATGCCCGAGAGAAGGTTATGTAAGAAACTTAGGATAGGGGCACCTGGGTGGCTCAGTTGGTTAAGCGACTGCCTTCGGCTCAGGTCATGATCCTGGAGACCCGGGATCGAGTCCCACATCGGGCTCCCTGCTCGGCGGGGGGCCTGCTTCTCCCTCTTTCACTCCCCCTACTTGTGTTCCCTCTCTGGCTGTGTTTCTCTCTGTCAAATAAATCTTAAAAAAAAAAAAAAAAAAGAAAGGGTAAACCTTGGTATGCTGATGTAAGAAAAGTGTATATCTCAGTGTTGACTTAGCATAGAAAAATGGGCAAAGGACATCAAACAAGTGACAGAGGTTAGTAAACATGTGGAAACAAGACTTTTCAAACCAGTCAAGACTTTTCAAACCAGTCAAAATCTTTTGAAAGATTTTTTAAAAGAAAGAATTTGGGGTACCTGGCTGGTTCACTCAAAAAAACTTGGGACTCTTGATGACAGGGTTGTAAATTCAAGCTCCATCTTGGGGGTAGAGATTACCTAAAAATCTTGAAGAAAAAAAAAATGGGTAATGTTGCTGTGGGTGCAGCACTCTTACACATTGGGAGTAGGGGTTATAAATTGATGGGTCTTTCTGGAAGTCAGCAGAGGCTTTGAAAATTTTATGTCTAATAATATTACTTAATCTATCCCAAGGAGGGGTGCATGGGTGGCTCAGTCGTTAAGCATCTGCCTTCAGCTCAGATCATGATTCCAGGGTCCTGGGATTGAGCCCCGAGTCCAGAAGCCTGCTTCTCACTCTCCCACTCCCCCTGCTTGTGTTCCCTCTCTCTTTGTTTCTTTCTGTGTGTCAAATAAATAAATAAAATCTTAAAAAAAAAAAAAAGGATCTATCCCAAGGAAATACTCAGATACTCAGATGTGGGCTTCTATATAGGTGGTTCACTCATAGCGATGTGATGGTAAAAACCTGGAAACTTTAAATGTCCCTCTGTAGGGAGATGACTGTGTTGTGGTGTACCCCTACAATAGAGTTAAATCACTAAAAGTACAATTTTTATCCAGCTCTTGATGTGAAAAAAAGGCTCAGATGGTAGGGGACATGCGGAACAGAATACAAAGCTTTATACACATAGAAGATTAATTTTGTAAAAGAACTACAGAGGAAAGAACAGAGGAAGAATAAATACAGTGATCAGTCTAACTATATTCAGCTTTCTGTGAACTCAGTCGTGGATACTTTGATTTGGGGGATGGAATCCCAGAGTGTATCTCAGGAGCAGTTTTCTGCTCTCACACGTAGTTACCTAGCATACTAAGGGAGCAGACATGTCTTTGTTTTCATCACAGTTCTAGTCAAGCAATTTCCGTTTTTGTTTAAGATTCTTTATTTGAGAGGGAGGGAGAAGGAGAAGCAGACTCCCCACTGAGCAGGGAGCCTAATGTGGGACTCGATCCCAGGACCCTAGGATCGTGATCTGAACCGAAGTCAGACGCTTAAACAACTGAACCATCCAGGTGCCCCTCTAGTCAAGCAGTTCATGGTTTGGGCTTGAAGGGGGTCTAGTAGAAGAAGAGAGGCAGGTAGCCATGCTCTAATAGTCAGAGTCTGTCTCTTCTGATTATTATGAGAAAGGCAGGCTGCTGTTATCTTAGTCGTTAAACTTACAGCTTTAGATGAAACAGAAACAGAAAGCTGTCATTCATCTCTGTATCATGAGAATGGGTTCTTGTAGGTGTTGTTTTTTTTTTTTAATGGCTAAATTCTAATTTGTGCCTTTCTTGTTGCTTTAGTCTCCTAGTGAGCTGCTAGTAAATTATACTTGATTATATATATATATATATGTATCATTAATGTGTCTTGGTTTTTAATCTCTCCTAGATCTCCATTTGGAGATAACTGGTATCAGTGAGAATTGAATTAAATCAGATGGCTTTTGTGAGATCCCCGTACTGTCTGGGAGCACCTGGGTGGCTCAGTTGTTAAGTGTCTGCCTTTGGCTCAGGTCATGATCCTGGAGTCCTGGGATTGAGCCCTGCATCAGGCTCCCTGCTTGGCAGGAAGCTTACTTCTCCATTTCTCACTCCCCCTGCTTGTGTTCCCTCTCTAGCTGTGTCTCTCTCTGTCAAATAAATAAATAAATAAATAAAATCTAAAAAAAAAAAAGAATATTTATGTAGGAAGGTAGTTGATAATATATGAGGCAAAAGGGAACTGTGGGTTTTGGTTTTGCCCTATTATTTGTTATCTTTATCTCTATAGTAATTTTGTTGTTGAAGATTGTGGAAGCACCTAGAAAACAGGATCACTGTCTCGGAGTTGGTGTAACATTTAAGCATATATATTTAAGTACTAAAATATTTATTCATTAAGCTTTATTAGCATAGAAAAGTTCCAGTAAGAGCTGTTTCTTTCCCTGAAGGTAGCCCCTGTATTGAGATGGAGCTGTTTGCCTGACAATCCTGGCAAATTCAGAATACCCAACAAGTCTGTCATTTTACTTTCTTTTGTTGGGTCAGAAAGGCCTGTTTCTGAGGAACAAGCTCCCTCAGATTTGTTAAGGAAATGTTTCATAAAAGATTCCTAAGTCAGGTCATTTAACTGATTTGGCCTTGGGGTTTGACTTCAAAACCCTGCAACACCACACCATGGCTTTTGAAGCCAGATTCCAAGCATTTTGTTATGTTCTGCACAATCCAGCTTTGTTCACTCTGGTACTGGTCTGGGGCCCCACCCGACTCTTGTTTGTGGTTGATCACTGAGCTTTTGATAAAGGCCATCAACTGACTATATTTTTACTGTGTGCCCATTAGGCTAAGCCTGACTGGTTTTTATTCTGTTAGCCCAGCATGGGTGTGGTTGAAAATTGTGTCTGTGTAAGTTAAGGATAAAAAGATGACATATTTATGAACAGCATTAGCTGTAAAGTGTTATACCTTTCTTTGCCTGTCAGGGGGCCAATAATATCTACACAATTGCGTTTTTGTGAACAGCCAGGATCAGAGCTTGAATTCTATGCCCTAATGTGGTGTCCTGGTCACTAGAATGTGCCCCATCAGCATTTGAAAGAATAAAGGTCATCAAGTGAGAAGGAGAAATGCATTGGGACAGGTTGTTTAGAAAATTATCTTTGTGTACACATATCATGTGCTTTGGGATAGGGCATTTCAGCAAGGTTATGGTGTTAGAAATTAACCCTGAAATGTATGAGTTTATTTCAGCTCTGTAATTACTTGGGCAGCACTTACATCACTAATGATGATTTGCTGCTTATTGAACTGGCTGAATCATGACTGTCTTCAGCTAAACACCTGTGGGTACAACTGAGGGACTCATTAAAAGTCACTTTCTGGGTTTGTTTTTAACAGTACTGTTTTACTCAGAGTATCGCTTCATTTTCAGAGTAAACCCCAGTCTCCAAAGAGAATTACTTCTCTTCCCATCAGCAATGGCTCCAAAGAAAATGGGATCCATGAGGAACAAGACCAAGGGCCCCAGGATCTCTTTGCAGGCAAGTATGGACTCAAAACCTATACTAAGAGTCTTCTAAGTCACTGAATTAAACAAGCAAGGTGTATATTGGAAACACAACTCATAAGGATACAATTGTGGAAGATTACAAATCATGTAGAATGTAGCTCCTGCCATCAAGATTCTGACAGGGTTAGGGAGTAAGACCTAAACATACAGATAGAGTTAGGCTACTAGACGATGTAAATGTGGCAAGAACAGTGCTAGAAATGGTAAGCCTCAGATCCTTGTTTGAGATCAGAATAGAGTAGTGTCTTTAGCATTGAGACCAAGACTTATAATGAGAATTACATTTTGTGTCATAATCCAAAATATATCATACTTATGTAAAACTGAAACAAAAATTTTATTGAGCAATTTAGCTTTATTGTACTTTCAATACAATTTGAAATGTCCTGTTGTTTCTCCCTTTTTTAAAATGATGTTTGCGGGGCGCCTGGGTGGCTCAGTTGGTTAAGCGACTGCCTTCGGCTCAGGTCATGATTCCGGAGACCCAGGATCGAGTCCCACATCGGGCTCTCTGCTCGGCGGCGGGAAGCCTGCTTTTCCCTCTCTCACTCCCCCTGCTTGTGTTCCCCCTCTGGCTGTGTTTCTCTCTGTCAAATAAATAAAATCTTTTAAAAAATAAAAAATAAAATAAAATGATATTTGCGGGGCGCCTAGGTGGCTCAGTTGGTTAAGCGACTGCCTTCAGCTCGGGTCATGATCCCGGAGACCCGGGATCGAGCCCCACATCGGGTGCCCTGCTCAGCGGGAAGCCTGCTTCTCCCTCTTTCACTCCCCCTGCTTGTGTTCCCTCTCTGGCTGTGTTTCTCTCTGTCAAATAAAGTCTTTAAAAAAAAAATTTTTTTTATGATATTTGCATTCGGTTGAATTGATTTCACAGTTCACCAATGAGCCACATCCTGCAGTTTGAAAAAGACTAGTATGGAGTGGGGTTTCTTAACCTTGGCAGTTAACATTTTGGGCCCAATAGTTTTTAAATTTTTGAAGATTTTTTAATTTACTTGTTAGCACAAGCAGGGGGAGCATATTGAGAATCTGGTCTAGAGTGCCCTTGGAAGACTTTCTAAAAGAAGGATTTATGTAGGAGAAAAGGAAAAAGGATACAAATGGTTGGGCAGGGGAGGTACAGTTCAAGGTATAGTTGAAGCTAGTCAGTAAACTTTGTGGGCCAGAGCAGGGAGTTGTTAGAGAAGCCATGGAAGATAAGACTTGAAATGTAGTTTAGGAGGATTTTAGACCTCAATAATAACTACAGTTTGAATTTTCATCCTACTGTCAAGTAGGAACCATTGGCAGTTTTGAATAAAGAAAGTGATATGGGTAATGTTAAGAAGACTGATGTAGGGGCACCTGGGTGGCTCAGTTGGTTGAGCGGCTGCCTTCGGCTCAGGTCACGGTCCCGGAGACCCGGGATCGAGTCCTACATCAGGCTGCCTGCTCTGCGGGAAGCCTGCTTCTCCCTCTCTCATTCCCCTTGCTTGTGTTCCATCTCTCACTGTGTTTCTCTCTGTCAAATAAATAAAAATCTTTAAAAAAAAAAAAAAAGAAGACTGATGTAGTGGAATTATATAAAATGGATAGCAGAGAAAAACTGGATGCTTCAGAAGGCAATCACAAATTTTTTCAAGAAGGAACTGGTACAGGGGCGCCTGGGTGGCTCAGTGGCTTAGATACCAATGTCCACAATTGGTATCTAAAACATCTGAGAAGCTACTCAAGTCCTAAACTAAATGTCTCATCATAAGCATTCCTTTCTAAGATTTATTTATTATTTTGAGAGACAGAAAGAATATACCTATGTGGGTAAGCAGGGGGAGGGACAGAGGGAGAGGATTTTTTTTTTTTAAAGATTTTATTTATTTGAGAGAGAGCGCAAGAGACCAGAAACAGAGGGCTGAGGAGGGGCAGAATGAGAGGGAGAAGCAGACGCTCCATTGAGGAGGGAGCCCTTGTGGGGCTTGATCTCTGGACTCCGGGATTACAACCTGAAACAAAGGCAGAAACTTAATCAACTGAGACACCCAGGTACCTCTTTCTTTCTTCTTTCCCTACCTTCTTCCCTTCCTTCTATTTTTTAAGTAGTGCCTCTCCTCCCCCATGCCAGCATGGAACGAAGTACCCTGAGATCAAGACTTGAGCTGAGATCAAGAGTCAGATGCTCAACAAACAGAGCCACCCAGTGCCCCCATTTTCTTCTTTTAGAATGTTTTTCTCAAACCAGTGCCATTTTCTTCTTAATCCTTGGACTTAAAATCTTTGACTCCGTCTTCAATCCCCATTTTTGGATGTCCATTATATCCAATCATTAACACCAAATTTTGTTGATTTTTCTCCCCACCTTTTTTGTAAAGATTTTACTTATTTGACAGAGAGAGCAGGCGCACATGTTCCTGAGTGCACAAGCAAGGTGGCCCGCACACACAGGAGAGGGAGAAACAGGCTCCCCATTGGGCAGGGTCCTGGGATCATGATCTGAGCTGAAGGCAGAGGCTTACAGCACTACCCAAGCACCCTTAACTTAATTATTTACTTAGGGCCTGCATGATCTGAGTATCTTCAACATACTTCAGCTGGTTGCTTGCTCCAAAGAATCCTACCATCATGACATGTTCATTATGTGTACTTGTTTTGTACTCCTACACCAGGGTCAGATTATCTTACCACCTCTCTTCTGTCCCTGATAGGGACCAGGTTCCAAGAGGGACCACATTTGTAGACATGATTCACATTTAAGGACTAGAACATTGATCTAGGCTGGCTCATTTAGTTAAGCCACTGCCTTCAGCTCAGGCCATGATCCTGGAGTCCTGGGATCAAGTTCTGCATCAGGCTCCCAGCTCCATGGGGAGTCTGCTTCTCCCTCTGACCTTCTCTCATCTCTTGCTGTCTCTCATTCTCTCTCTTTCTCAAATAAATAAATCAAATCTAGGGGCACCTGGGTGGCTCAGTTGGTTAGGCGACTGCCTTCAGCTCAGGTCATGATCCCGGAGACCCGGGATCGAGCCCCACATCGGGCTCCCTGCTTGGCGGGAAGCCTGCTTCTCCCTCTCTCACTCCCCCTGCTTGTGTTCCCTCTCTAGCTGTGTTTCTCTCTGTCAAATAAATAAAATCTTTAAAAAAATTAATTAAAATCTTTTTTAAAATAAAGAACATTGATCTAGGATTTAGTCATGCTTTATAGAACCCCATCTCTGGTTTCATTTTAGTTCTGCATGAAAGTCTAGAAAAGAAAAAGAAATAGGGGCACCTGGGTAGCTCAGTGGGTTAAACATCTGACTTTGGTTCAGGTCATGATATCGAGGTCCTGGGATTGAGCACCATGTCAGGCTTCCCGCTCAGCAGGGAGTCTACTTGTCACTCTCCCTCTTCCTCTTGCCCCTGCCTTACCCCCTGCTCATATTCTCCCTTTCTCTCTCTCTCTCTCTCTCTCTCTCTCTCTCTCTCTCTCTCTCTCATAAACAAAATCTTTTTTAAAAATAAAGAAAAAAATAGCTTTCTTTGAATTCCCTAGGACTGAAATTGAATACTGATCAGGCTAAACCCAAATAGATAGTTATGTTTTTGTTTTTTAAATAAGAAGAAAAAAAGCTTTTACTGTTTAAATTTTGAATGAACACCATAGGCACAAGTTGAAAGTTCTTTCTCTTTATTAGTCAAAAAAAATTTTGTCTGAAATGGTGACTAATGCTCTTCTAAAAGCCCTTCTCTAGAACACTTAGGAGATGAGTTTTTCTGCTCAACCAAGATTTTCCTAGATAGACAAAGGTGACTCTTAAACACTATTTTCTTAAAATTATTTTTATTAGCAAAATTTTCAGATATTACATCTTTTTTTTTTTTAAGATTTTTTTTTTTGTTTGACAGAGAGAAACACAGCCAGAGAGGGAACACAAGCAGGGAGAGTGAGAGAGGGAGAAGCAGGTTTCCCGCCGAGCAGGGAGCCCGATGTGGGACTCCATCCCAGGTCTCCGGGATCGTGACCTGAGCCAAAGGCAGGTGCTTAACCAACTGAGCCACCCAGGCGCCCCTACAACATCTTTTTATCCCCTTTGGACAGCATTTGTCAAGCATAATCTTAGGGGCACCTGGGTGGCTCAGTTGGTTAAGCACCTGCCTTCGGCTCAGGTCATGATCCTGGGGTCCTGGAATCCAGGGTCCCGAGATCAGGGGCTCCCTGCTCAGTGGGGAGCCTGCTTCTTCCTCTCCCTCTGCTCCTCCCCCTGCTTGTGCTTTCTCTCCCTCTCTCTCTCTCTGAAATAAATACAATCTTAAAAAAATCTTTGCACTGTAGTTGTAAACAATTATTAAACTGTGCTAAAACTACATTGCCATCATCAGGTGTGACTAACAGTACCTTTCCCCAAGTGTTACTGTGTTTGTATGTTGGGCCTGTTTTTTCTAGCTTACCAGTTTTCCTGACTTCCTTTGATGTCTTTTTTTTTGCTGTCAATACGCCTGCTGCCTCTAGCTGAACTTCTTATTCTTTTCCAAACAATTATAATAGTAATAAATAGTCTATATAAGATGGGGAATGTTCCCAAGAGTAAAATAAATGATACACTGACTTTGTCATCTTTTTGCTTAATACCTGGTTCTTGCCTAAATTTTAGGTAGGAGAGGGATAGCCACGTAGTTGTATTTGGAAATGGGAGAGATTGTTCCATCAAGTCTGTGCTAAAAGGACAATTCCCAGGCCCCTGGGTGGCTTGGTGGGTTAAGTATCTGCCTTCCGCTCAGGTCATGATCCCGGGGTCCTGGGATCAAGCCTGGCATCCTGCACAGGGATCCCTGCTCAGCAGGGAGCCTGCTCCTTTCTCTGCCTGCCACTCCCCCTGCTTGTGCACTCTCTCTCTGTCAAATAATAAATAAAATCTTTAAAAAAGAAGAAGAGTACTTACCTTACCATCCTTCCTTTTTATCCATGTAAAAATTTCTTTCTCTTTTTTTTTCTTATTTTCTCTTGTTCTGTTCGATTGGGTGAGATTTCTCGACTCTTGCTCTGTTTGAAAATGTGTTAAGAGTGGTTGCAATTGTTTTTGTCTCTTAAGCCTATGGAACTGAAATTTATCCATCAAGACCCATTATTGATCTTCATTATAGAATATCTGCTTTTTAGATGCCACAGTGGAGCTCTCCCTGGACAGCACACAGAATAATAAGAAGAAGGTGCCAGCCAAAACGCTCATTTCTCTTCCTCCACAGGAAGCTACAAATTCTTCTAAATCCCAGCCAAGCTATGAAGAGGTGAGAATTTCTGCCTTTGATCTTGTTTCTTTTGGATTTTTAGGACTGTGCTGCCAGTCTAAAGTTCAGTTGCGTATGACCTTGAGAAAATATTTATGATTTTTGAAGAAGGCCTTTGTGGTTAATGGACAGCCAGAATTTAATACCTCCTTCTTGGGCAGAATACCTGTCACCCAAAGGATAGCATGGAGACCTTGAATGAATACTAATGATGCTTAGTGTCTGAAGCTTCCATATTCAAGAATATAGTCTTTCCTCATTCTCTCCTTAATCCAACAGAGGCAAGTCTTGCAAATTCTTGCATTATGATCAAAATAAGGTTTTAAGCAAATAGATATAACAAAGACCTTTGAGCAGGCTTAAAATTGTGGAAGTTGATTCATTGGGATTGTTGGGAAGGGACAGAGCTGAAAACTGATGTATAGAAGGATATAGCTTGATGTTGTTATATTGATAGAAAGTAAATGCAGGGTAAAATTATAGCCTTTTTCGTGTATTAACTCCCATGGTTTATCTTCTCTTTAAAAGCTAGAGGAAGAAGAACAGGAAGACCAGTTTGATTTGACAGTCGGTATAACTGATCCTGAAAAGATAGGTGAGTGTCCTGATGTTAGGATGTGGCCAAGGAAAGCATAGCTAGCTAATTTCTACAGTTATCTGTAGAGCTGAATTAGCCAACATGAAGTGCTTCATCATTTTCTTTACTGTAAGATTATATCCCTTGCTCTGCTTCTAAGGCCAGAAATAGCAGTTACTTAGTACTTTATTAGGCTTCTCTTGGCTTTTGAGGGGGAATCAGAGACATTCAATACTATTAGAATCCTTTTTAAAGGATTTTATTTTGTTCTTATTTTTTATTTTTTTAGAGAGGGCAAACATGAGCCAGCAGGAGTGGGAGAGGCAAAGGGAGAGGGGAGGAAATATCTTAAGCAGACTCCACGCCCACTGCAGAGCCTGACATGGGACCGAGTCTTTCAACACCCTTAGAGCATGACCTGAGCCCAAGTCAAAAGTTCATCTCAACCTATGAGCCACCCAGAGGCCCTAAAGATTTTATTTTTAGGTAATCTCTATACCCAACATGGGCTTGAACCTACAACTCTGAGATCAAGAGTTACATGTTCCACTGACTGAGCCAGCCAGGCACCCCAGAATCCTTTTTTAAAACCCAAACATTGCTTTTTCCCATAGAGTTGATGAGATGATTTTACTCTTTTTTTTTTTTTTAAGATTTTATTTATGTATTTGACAGAGATCACAAATAGGCAGAGAGGCAGGCAGACAAAGAGAGGGAAGCAGGCTCCCTGCTGAGCAGAGAGCCTGATGTGGGGCTCAATCCCAGGACCCTGAGATCATGATCTGAGCAGAAGGCAGAGGCTTACTCCTCTGAGCCACACAGGTGCCCTGAGATCATTTTACTCTTTTTTTGAAATCAAAATTCCGTTTAAGCATCCTAAAATAATGTTCTAAAATTTGAGAGTACCGAATTTGTTTTTCCCCCAATAAGTTTGGAATTCTTATTATGTATCATTTATCACTTAATAGCCTAAAGAAGTATATAAGTCTGCATCTCTCTTTGATAGTTAAAAACTAAAGGACCCAGGCTGAATTTTGGTCATATTGGGGGGAGTTAGATTTTCAGAAAGCACAGTGCTTAACTCTGGCCAGAACTTGGATTTTCTGGATAGCCTTCCCATGTCCCGAGCTTGTAAAAGTTATTAGTGAGCCGAGAGCAACAGGTCTCAACTTTCCTTGTTCTCTCTACTCAGTAGGGAGCCTGCTTTCTCCTCTGTCTCTGCCTGCCTCTCTGCCTACTTGTGATCTCTCTCTCTGTCAAATAAATAAATAAAATCTTAAATAAAAAAAATAAAACCTTAAAAACATTAATTACTTATTTGGGGCACCTGGGCGGTGCAGTTGGTTAAGTGGCCAACTCTTGGTTTCATCTCAGGTGGTGATCTGAGGGGGGTGAGCTCAGACCCGGCATCACATGGGCATGGAGTCTGCTTCAGATTCTCTCTCCTTCTGCGCCTCCCACTCATGCACGCATGCACTCTTTCTCTGCTGAAAATAAGTAAAGAAATCTTTTTAAAAAATTAATTAGAATCTAATTAATTAATTAGAACCCCACTTATACCAGGATGTGCATTTTAGAGCCTTGGTATTTGTATATGCCATCTTCAACTTTCTGAAATTATTTAGGAAATTAGCGTAAATTTGAAACTGCTACATTACTAGTCCATTTTCATATTTTTTTAACTATGTACATGCAAGTATGTTTTTTCCCACCTGCTTTTATGTTTAATGTGTGTTTGCACTTAGGCTTCCCTTTATTCTAGAAACTAAATTATGGGATTAACCTTTTGGAAATTTGACTATGACCTGTCAGTGAAATACTGAATACTTCATCTATAAAGTAAATTTAGATTTTCTTTCCTTTTATAGTGGTAAACATTTTTAGTAGTGTCACACAGTGTAGCATAAGTGATTTAGAAGAGAACAATAGTAATTGATATGCAGTGTTTCACTTATGATTTCTGTTTCATACTCACTCTTTTGGTAGGGTTAGAGAGGTAGAGAAGACAAGTCCTCTATTCGTGTATAATCTCCAGCTTATCTGGAATACAAACTTTTTTTTATAAAAGCAGGTATTCCTAGCCATGTCATTGAAACCAAGTTGCAGTATGGGACCTGCTGATCTGGTACTGTACCTTCTTCTCCTGGGCGCTCTCCCAGGACCTGTTCAGAAGATTAAGAAGCTAGTAATTGTTGACCTAGGTTTTCCTGTTTGGTGTGGGGAAAGAATCGAGGGGTTGGGAAGAAGGGAACAAAACCAACCCAAAACATCAGATTCTAGCACTGGAGCTTTGTTTGAGTCCAGTGTATGTCTTTTGACTACTGAGAGAGTCAATGGCGCCTTTATGTCCCTAAGTGGTCTAGGTCAGGACACTACCACAGAAAAAAATAATTGCCTGAATCCCAAATTATTTAATAGTCAAAGGCTTTTTCAGAAAATAATTCCTCCAGGAAAGAGATTTGTGTGACATCAGGCAGCCGGAGTGTCTTCCTGCCAGGCCCTTTGCCCTGGGTGAACATGCTTGATGAGAGAGGTCAGTGTCCCCCAGCACCAATGGAGGGGTCTGTGACAGTATTTCTGAAAGAGCAAACCGAGCCCAGAGCTAGCTTAGGGTAGAACTGTTTGTTTCCTTTTACATCAGTTGCTTCCTTCTCCTCCTGCTGCTTTATACAGCAAGAGAATTGTTTGGTTTTAGACAGATGTGTATAATCAGTCCAAATATTGGCATGGTAACAACTAATAGATTGTCAGCGTCCAGTGCTGCTTTGTGGAGGGTATAAAGGGAGCCTGGCCTTGGAACAGGGGGCTGACTCTCTTGTCTCTCTCAACCTGGGGACCTGCCAGCATCTGTGGGGCCATGATATGTGACACAGAGACCCTAAGGCAAAGTAGGAGATTGTACGATAGTATATAAAGCTTGGAGATGAAACAAGTAGCCCTGCTTATGCAGGGCTCCTGTGGCTTACGATTCCTGGTTAAATGTGAGCAAGACCAGTAGTGCTTTAGTTTACAGAATAACCCTCTTGTGCTTCCTTGTTCTCCCACAGGGGATGGTATGAATGCCTATGTAGCCTACAAAGTTACAACACAGGTGAGTCCAAGTGACCCTGCTGGTGACCAGCTTAACAGATTTGGGAGTTTATACCAACAAGGTCATCATTCAGATTATTTCTGGGTATTTCTTTAGTTTCTTGGCCAACATCCTCCTTCAGGTTTACTCAGGATGGAGCAAGCCTGCATCCCTTTGGTAATCTCGTCTGAGCCTTTCCACTTTTCTTCCAAAGAGCTAACACTTCAGTATGAAACTTTTGTAAGTTGTATTAAGACATGTGGTAAATATGATACATTCCCATCCCTCTTAGGACCTTTGTGGCTTAGAACTAGTTTGGTGGATTGCCTCAAACTATATCACCTGTTTAAAAATCATCAGTTCTTAGGAGGTTTCCTGTGTGGAGCTTCTTTTTATACTTTCGCTACCCTTTTACCCCTCCAGTCTGGTCTTCCTTTTTTATATAACATTAATGCATACAAAACTTACACAATGTTGTATGCAGGGTACGAAGCATAAAAAATGAAGTCCCGAACCTACCACCAGTCTTAAGATGAGTACCATTGAATCCACCTGCGTGTTTCTCCCTGCCTCCCGCCTTCAGGGCAGCCACTCTCCTGAGTCTCTTATTTCCTTTATAAAGAATCTTCACATATATATCTCTAAACAATATACTGTTTTGATTTATTCTTATGTTTCATAAAAATGGCATTATGCTGAAAATAGTGCTTTCTTTACTAGCATTGTTTCTCAGACCCATCCATGTTTTGTGTAGCTATAGTTAGTCTGTTGTGTGATTATAGCATAATATATTTATCCATTTTCCGGTTGTGAATATTTGACATGTTTCCAGTTTTTGTAATTATGAACCATGACCTTTCTTGCACATGTCTGCTAGTAAACACCTGGAAGAGTTTCTCTGGGGTCCTATAATCAGAAATAGTTCCCCTGGGTCATAGAGCAAATGTTGAGGAAAGGGAATACAAACTTTTGTTTTTGTTTTGGGGGAATACAAACTTTTTAAAAGTCTTTGTACCAGTTGTTATTCCCATTGGCATGTGTAAATGTTCTTGATATACTATTTGGCCAACAAGTGGCAAGGACAGCCTCCTTAAATTTTGCCTACTTGGTGAGTATTAAATGATCTGACATTGTGATATAGGCATAGTCTTTTTTACTAGAAATCTCCTTTATAGTGTCTCACTACTAGTTGGCCTGTCACCTGTGAGTTCTAGATTCAGTGACACTTTAGAAGTTAAATTGTCTACAGTGTGAACATTTCACCTGATCCTCCTCCTTTAGTCTGTCTTTAGTTTTGCTGCTTTAATTCCAACAGCCAGTACCCTTAATAAAGCAGTGCAAGATGAATGGGTTATAGGTCACCATAGATTTCCACTTTAAACTAGGCTTCAACAACTTCTGTTTCCTTTTAGAGCAAGGGTTCTTAGCCCAGAAGGGGAACTGGATTTGAATTTAATTAGTTGCCTTTATAATCCTGTACATTTTATGTTATGCATTAAAAATCATTATTCTGAGAAGGGCTCTGTAGACCCAGACAGCAGAGAGGACTGAAGTTCAAAAAGTTTAAGAATCTCAGCCGTGGAGAAAGTTATTTGCCAAGTGGCTAAAGGATAGGGATCTGGGAAGTAGATTCCTTTCACAACAGCCAGACGACTTTAAAGATACTGAATCATCTTCTCTCTGAAATGAAATCACCTTGTGTTTTTTCTGTTCCCAAGACGAGTTTACCAATGTTCAGGAGTAGACAGTTTGCAGTGAAAAGAAGATTTAGTGACTTTCTGGGTCTTTATGAGAAGCTTTCAGAGAAACATTCTCAGAATGGCTTTATTGTCCCTCCTCCACCAGAGAAAAGTCTAATAGGTAAGCTGTGTGGTCTTTATTCTGCTTGGAATTTTTTCCTTTGCATTCTTTCTGCAATATGCTTTCTAATTAGTATATGAGATTACTATTAACAGTGTGGAATCTTATGGCTAGAAAAGAGACATTTCCAATATTTTTCTATAAATTATACATGGTCTAGAGAAAAATAGCATGTTTTGACATGTAGTCTTTCTTCAGGTGCAGTAGGAGGCTCTGCTTGGAGCTTTCACAGCTCTGTGTGTGTGTCTGTGTGTGTGTTGTGTTTATGTTTGTATTGGTATTAGGAGTCTTAAATGATTCTTATTTCCTCCATACTGAAATGTACTAAGTTGAAAGGGGGTTGGCAGGGGGGAGGGGGGCTGAGGAACCTTCTCATTGCCATCAGTTGATGTTTGTTAATTTATACTCAGAGTCCTTATGGCCCCCTTTTAGAAAATGTGTAATGTTCTGCAGGTCCCAGAGTTTAGAACCTTCAGCACTTTGAGACTAGTTCAGAATATGATTCTCACATAAAGAAATTTTTGTTCATGCCTCCTCATGACATAGAAGTGTAGAAGTGGCCTTTGGTTGTTTTTGTAATGCTGTTCTCATTGCCTTTCCTCTTGTGGACTTTTTTTTTTTACAGTTACTGTCTTTTTTAAATTCATGATAATTTATTTACAGTTATTTTTACTTTTCAAATTCCATTTCAGGAATGACAAAAGTAAAAGTTGGGAAGGAAGATTCTTCTTCTGCAGAATTTCTTGAAAAACGGAGGGCTGCTCTAGAAAGGTAAGTGCCATATGACCATTTTTCTGAATGACATAAGAACAGGTGAGAAGCTGAAACTGAGACTTTAATCATGAAACATTCACTGAAGTTAGTAGAAATGAGACTTGACTAATTAAAGATTCACACCTCTGTAAGCTCTTTAATCTTTCCTAAGTCCCTGTCCTTCTCACCTTAGGAACAGACCATCTTCTTTTCTTTCCTCATCCTGAGTGAGCAGACAAGGATATTCCCTTAGACAGTCTAATATGAATGGGTCTGAGGTCTCTTTCTGAGCAGTTACTTTTCTTCCCTTTTAGAAAAGTGAAGAACATGAATGTGAATGTATTATAAGCAGAGTCCCATTTAAGTGCCTTATCTGAAGAGATCTTAAAGTAATGAAAGACGTTGTACCATTGCCTACACTGTATGACCCCCAAAACTTTGTGAGGCCAGCTTCACTAGCCAGGTATCTGCTTATACCTTGTAGGTACCTTCAGAGGATTGTGAATCATCCTACCATGTTACAGGACCCTGATGTCAGGGAATTCTTGGAAAAAGAAGAGGTTAGTATTATACAAACTAAATTTCATAACTTCTCTCTGCCTGCAGTGAAATGAAACCAGTTCATTCAACAAATATTTGAACACTCTTCATGCATTTAGCTTAGTAAGAGACTGTATCCTAATTTGTAAGCCCGCAAGAATGACAGGTATTTTTCAGCCTTCGAAATAGAAGAAGTTCTACCTGTATTCAAAAGCAAATGGTTTTAGAGGTCCGACTGCAGCCTAGTTTTATCTTACTGGAACAATATAATGATCTGTTTGGCAAGTCCTTTTCATGTCTTTCATAAGTTACTACTTGGCTCAAACTGAATGCTTGTTTTATGCCAGGAGCTGAGAGGCGTTGGTTCAAAACCAGTTACCACAGACCACAGAACTGCCTTGTAGCAAAAGTGTTGATTCAAGTAGACAGTCTTTTTTACAGGCTGTGCATAGGCTATTCATGATTGTGAAAAATTGGAGATGACCCAATTACTAACAACTGAAGAAGTAAGTGAAATATAGCAATGCAACAAATACTTTATTCTTATCATGAACAGAAAGTGTACAGAAGTGTTTATATATATTCACTGGAAATATACATTAAAAGAATCACATGGGGTGATAAGCCAACCTGGCTGGCTTAGTCGGTAGAGCATGTAACTCTTGATCTCAGGATCATGAATTCAAGCCCCACGTTGGTTTTAGAGCTTATTTTTTTTTCAAATGAAAACTTATGAAAAATGAAACTTGAAACATCAAGTATATAGAGCTATGGGAACATGTTAGTCATTAAGGATCAAAAGAAACGCTGGACCAAAACAGTGTTGTATCTCATATGACAAAAGCTAGAAGGAAGTGACAGGGTAGGACTACCATTTTGTATTTATTTTTTCATTTTTTTATCTTATTTATTTATTTTTCTTATTTATCTTATTTATTTATTTATTTATTTTTAAAGACTTTATTTATTTGACAGAGAGAAAAACAGCCAGAGAGGGAACATAAGCAGGGGGAGTGAGAGAGGGAGAAGCAGGCCTCCCGCAGAGCAGGGAGCCCGATGCGGGGCTCGATCCCGGGTCTCCAGGATCATGACCCGAGCCGAAGGCAGTCACTTAACCAACTGAGCCACCCAGGCGCCCCTCATTTTGTTATTTTAAATTTTTATTTGCATATAGTATGTATTACTCTCATGAAGAAAATGATACTAAGTATATGGGTTTTTCCCCCCAAAATGAAAAATTTTTTTAAAGATTTTATTTATTTATTTGACACACACACACAGAGATCACAGGTAGGCAGAGAGGCAGGCAGAGAGAGAGAGAAGCAGACTCCCTGCTGAGCAGAGAGCCCAATGTGGGGCTCGATCCCAGGACCCTGAGACTATGACCTGAGCCAAAGGCAGAGGTCCAACCCTCTGAGCCACCCAGGCGCCCCAAAAAATGAAAAATTTTAATTACAGTTTCTTTATTTAGTGTAGAAATCTTTTCATTCCTCTGGGATTCTTATATCCATTTTTCTTTTATAATCCCTCATCCCCACTTCATATCCCTCAAACAGCCTTTGTCTACAACAGCACTTTGACACTTTGGGCTGGATCATTCCTTGTTCCGAGGGCTGCCCTGTGCATTGTAGGTCTAGCAGCATCCCTGGCTTCTTTTCACTAGACGCCAGTAGCACCCCTCCCCAGTTCGAACAACCAGAATTAGCCCCAGCCATGGCCAGATGGGCCTTCAGGGAAAAATGGCCCCAAGTTGAGAACTACTGCCCTAGCAGTCCTGAGCACTAAAATCTAATTTTTCAGCATGGTGTACTATAATTATTGAAGATTCTTTAGCATCCCTCCATACCTTAGGAAAGTAGTGGTGGGAGTGAACCAACCAAATTGTTTGTAAATGTTTGGCATGCTTGGCTTAACAAGATCATCTCTAAAAGTAACCTCAACCTCAGTCTGAATAAATAATTTTCTGGTCCTTAGACCTTTGTTCACTGAGGAAAATCCAAATGGAATCACAGCACAGCCTCAAAGCTTCTCAAGACCTTACATCCAGCTGTGTGCAGAGTGTGCTAGTCCAAAGGATCCTTTAACAAAAGCACATTTGATATTTAAGCAGTTCATGCCTGGGATGACAGACAGTCTCAACACGAGGTCACCTGGCCACATAACAGTCCTACTCTCATTTCTTTCTGCACACTGTATCAAAAGCTGAAAATTTTGCTAATTTTTTTAACATAGTCCTTTGATTTTTTTTCTGTACGTGCTAGTTATAGATGTGTCTAACTTCCTTTGTAAACAGCAATCTGCTGTTCAAATAATTTGTTTAGCAAGTTTTGGGCATACCATCTGATGGATACTAATTCTTCTGAACCTAAAATAGGGGCAGCAGATAACATGCCATCCCACCTTCTTGGTCTTCTAGCTGCCACGCGCTGTGGGTACCCAGACATTGAGTGGCGCTGGTCTCCTCAAGATGTTCAACAAAGCCACAGATGCCGTCAGTAAAATGACCATCAAGATGAATGAATCAGACATTGTGAGTAGCCTTATGCCTCTCAGCTTTCCCTGCTCCCTCAATCTTGTGAGTCAGAAGCCCTGAGGAGTCCTGAATTTCTCAGAAACTTTCCTTTTTAGAGAATTCAGTCCCTTTTTTAAAAAACCTGCTAAGGAAACACTGTGCTGGACACCATATGAGTCCCCTCCATAAAGATCTGGGCTTGTGTGTTGCAGTGGTTTGAGGAGAAGCTCCAGGAAGTAGAGTGTGAAGAGCAGCGCTTACGGAAACTGCATGCTGTTGTAGAAACTCTAGTCAACCATAGGAAAGGTAACAATCTCGGAAATGCACTTAGAGCTGGGGGAAATTGATGCTCTCCAATGAGCTGGAGATGGGAGGGCATCCTGTCCCCAAGCCCATCAGCCATTCAAGTTGAAATTCTCAGCCCACCTAGTCCTTGATGTTCTCATCAAAAAGGTATGCCCTGTACCTCCTGCCTCAGTCACTGTGAACACTGAACTTTGTACCTGGAAGGGTGCAGGGAAGCCAGCCCACATACAGCTTCACCTGGAACATGGACTTCATGTTCATGAATGGTATGGATTGACTTGGTGGCTTATATCCAAAGCGTGATGTCATACACTTTAGCTACATGATCAAATGGGCAATATGTAAATTCATAGAAACCATGTATGTCTCCTGACCTTTGCCCAAGAGCTACTACAATTTGCCAAGTTTGAATGCTTTCCTTCTTTGCCTTAAACATGGTACAATCAGAAATTGAAACAGGCAGAAAACTGCTAGAATGAAGACAGTGTAAGGGTTGGCAAAATAGGGCCTAACCCATGGGCCACATCTGGCCCTCAGCCTATTGCTACAAGGTAGGAGTGTTTTTTACATTTTTTTTTAAAGATTTTATTTATTTATTTCACAGAGAGAAATACAGCCAGAGAGGGAACACAAGCAGGGGGAGTGAGAGAGGAAGAAGCAGGCTTCCCACACCCAATGTGGGGCTCGATCCCCGGTCTCCGGGATCATGACCTGAGCCGAAGGCAGTCACTTAACCAAATGAGCCACCCAGGTGCCCCCGGGTTTTTACATTTTTAAGGTGAAGAGGGAAAAAATAGAGAAAGTGAGACTATATGTGGTCCACAAAGCTTCACAGAAAACATTTGCCCTGCTCTAGAACATATAAGACTATGTAGTGTGCACATACATTCACTCTCTCTCATGCAAACAAACTACTAACAGTGAGTTTTAACGTGAAAATGAGAATCATTCCTTTGGCCTATTTGTATTAGTTGGCCCTTACTTCTCCAGGAATACCGGAGCTGCTGCTTCCAGGTAGTCCTCAACCTAGTGAAACTTAGGCCAGCAGGTGCCTCTCCCTGCTTGTGTGACCACACTGCACTGCGCTCACTGTTGCGTCTAGGTGGCTGGGGTGTAAGTGACTGGGTCACGGAGCCTCCCGCTGTTAGATGCGCAGAGGGCAGCTTTGCTAAGGCATGCCATGCAGTGCCAGCTGACTCTTTCCTTTTCCTTGTGAGATCAGAGGCCTCTGCTGTCTTCTTCCAGAGCTAGCGCTGAACACAGCCCAGTTTGCAAAGAGTCTAGCCATGCTTGGGAGCTCTGAGGACAACACAGCATTGTCACGGGCACTCTCTCAGCTGGCTGAGGTGGAAGAAAAAATTGAGCAGCTCCACCAGGAACAGGCCAACAATGACTTCTTCCTGCTTGCTGAGCTCCTGAGTGACTACATTCGTCTCCTGGCCATAGTCCGCGTAAGCTTCTGTTTCCTTTCTTCCTTCTCCCTGCTCCCATTGATTTAATTTGTCTTTCTTTTGCTTTTTCCCCTTATCAAGACATTTCCATTCACTATAAGTGAAAATAAATGTAGCTTTTTTCTATTCTCAAGAGAGAAGGTATCTTGAGAACCAAAAAATCCATTTAACTGTTAGCTAGTCACAGAGTCATTTTGAGGCCTACAGCCAGTTTTTAAAATGCATTTGGAAAAAAGATTACCCTTGAATTTCCAAGTAGGCCCTCCTTATTGTTGAAGCTGGACGGTGCTCCTTTCTTCCAACGAGGTTCATAGACCTGTGTCTTGACCCCATGGAGCGGTGACTTCTCAGTCCTTTGGTCTTTGCCTTCTTAGCAATAAGCGGCGGCTTTGCCCTGTTAAGAGCTCTTGCTGACTTCCACTTGTCCCTCTAACGTGGGCAGTCAGGTAACTACACAGCTTGGCATTGCATGGAGGAGTATGGCCAGGGGACTGAGAGAGCTTGTCACCAGAGTCCTTTGTGTGCTGTGCTGCCCACACTGCAGCCTGCCTCTCAGGTCAAGCACCTCACCTCTTCTGGTAACCACAGCAGTCTGGTTTCCCAAGACCTTAGAGAGTGGCCAGAGAAGCTTTATTGGGCAGTGGTATTAGCCCTCGCATGGCCTCCCTGTGATAGAGGAAAGAGCCAAGAGAGATCCTGGTGCCTGCCTTATAAGGTCTGCACCTGAACTAGCTTGGGACCAGGATGAACCTCTGAGTTGGAACAGGGCCACGTTCACTCCCCATCTCCAGCATCTCCCCCACCAGGGAGCTCCTGTGTTGTCAAGAACCGAGTTGCTCCCGGGACTCTCATTTCCTCCATGGTAGAGTTGCTCAGTGTAGCCTGTGAGGTTGCTCATTGTCTTCTCCCTCAGCTGTTTTGTTTGCTGCTAACTCCAGACTGATAAAAGGCTGGAAAAATAACCTGCTTTGGAATTCGTAGAACTGGTCAGACTATAAAGACTGGAGCACCACCTCAGTGAAGCGCCCTCTCTGGGGAAATTTTCAGAGGGGGGCATTGTTTGGAGTCTCAGGAGAGCACAGCTCTTGGATGTGACCCCCTCTCCCCCAACAGGCTGAGTTAGCCTCTTTGGACAGCCGTGAGAGAGGCCCAGCCTAGAGCTCGTGCCGGGGCTGGGGCAGCATGCCTGCGTGCAGAACTGCGAGCTGGGCTTCTCTCAGCCTCTTCACCTGCCCTCCTCATAATCATGAGCTAGCAGTGGGATTGAGGAGATGAGCAAATACTTCTTTTTGGCTTTTCTCAGAACTTGGAGCTGCATGACTCTTAACCCAGAGAGTTAGGCTTGAGTCTTTTGTGGATACAAAGTTGCCCTTTACCTGTCCTTTACCTGCTAGAAAATTCCAAGTGAGCATAGTGACAGTCAGTGCTGGGAAAGGTCATGTGGTGGCATTTCACTCCCTAGGGTTCAAACTTTGGCAAAGGCCTGCACTAAGGAGACCTAGAAAACATCTAGAGAACTTCTGCTCCAAAGGAGAGCAAATGGAACAGGGCTGGAAGGGGACCCAAGTACAGATCTCTCATCCAGGCGGCCTCTTGAAGTCTCCTGAGCCACTGGGTGGTGGATGGTGTGGTTAGGCCAATAGCTCTCCTCTGGAAATGTGATCAAGGGACTGGAATGAGGGCAAACTAACAGGTGGATCTTGGGGAGCTTCCTGTGAGCCTTGATGGCCTTCCACAGTTGAGTGTAGAGATGAGGTAGAAGCCATGTGTTCCATGGTAGCTGCAAGTATTTATTTAAAGATCTGTTAAGCTAACCCTGTATACTATTTGGTGTTAATTTAAAGGTTGCTTCCTTAGATTGGCCTTCTGGTATATCTTCCAGGCTAAGCTAAGTCTCCAGTTATGTCATTTTATTACATGGTCTCCTGCTTGTTTTCTCTGTACTCCACATACGTGCAATCATTTATTGGTAATTATTAATATAATGTCAGCCTTTTCTGTTAGATTATAAGCTCCATTAAAAGCAGAACCACGTGTTTCATTCCCCACTGTCGTCTTAGTTCCGGGCACATGGCAGGAGCTCAGGACAAGTGTGGAGACCCATGGACTAATCTGAGGGAAGCAGTTCAGAAGCCATAATACTGGGCGTTGGCATCAGGCCACCTACTGCGCTCCCAGCCATCCAGCCTGGGGAGTAGCATGAAGCGGCATGGCACTGGCCTACTGGAGGCTTGGAGAGGAGTCTTAGCCAAGCTTTTGTGCATTTTAATGTTAAGCTTCCAGCTGGGCACTAACATGTGGCTGCAGAACCTGCCCTTGCTCAGTCCTTCTCTAGCACAGCTTCTGGGAGAGAGGCCCTTCCCCTCCACCCTGCCCCAGGCCGAGCCGGCGGAGCTCCTGCAGGGCTGGTTGTGCTCTTCCCCCACCCTCCACCCCGACCCCAACAGGCTGCCTTCGACCAGCGCATGAAGACCTGGCAGCGCTGGCAGGACGCTCAAGCTATGCTGCAGAAGAAGCGGGAGGCTGAGGCTCGGCTGCTCTGGGCCAACAAGCCTGACAAACTGCAGCAGGCCAAGGACGAGATCTTGGAGGTGAGGCCCCCCCAGGGCAGACTGGTGCGGGTATTCGACTGATTCCTGAATGAGCCCAGGTCCCATCCCACCCAGATGCTTGAACCCCCACAGCAGGCAAGAGAGCTGTTTGAGTGTAAAGGCCGATGGCTGCTGGGGAAGCCTTGGAGGAGCCCAGGCTTGCTCTTGTCCTTGTCCCGTTGCACCCCAACTTGTCAAGTCATAGTCTCTGCAGGAGGGGTCTTGGGTGGGTCTTCAAAAAGCTACAGAGTGATTCAGATATGCCTCTTTGGTAGTGAGAATGAAATGCAGTTCTCTGGAACTCCCAACTCTGCTGGTGGGTGCCTGAATCAGGGGCTTTGGAGTATCAGAACTTTCTTAGAGATCTGGCCTGGTGCACACAGTACCTCTTTTCTAGCCAGATGGCCTTACACACTGCATCCCACATGGTTTCTAGTCTGACCCAGAGGGAGAAAAAGACATAATGACCAATTCAGGTCTATATGTAGAATTGCTATCCAGGGGTAAAGACTCAGTAATGGTACCATAATATTAAGTGATCCTTTCTTTCCCCTTTCTTCCCAGTGGGAGTCTCGTGTGACTCAGTATGAAAGGGACTTTGAAAGGATTTCAACTGTGGTCCGAAAAGAAGTGATACGGTTTGAGGTGAGATAGAATATCCTACTTCTCACAAGTGTGCAGTGCCTGGTTTGGTGGTAGTGTTGCTTTTGTTCATGTCTGTTGAGTAGGGAGATAGACGGAAGTGCTGGTGACTTGGTGGTAGTTGTGAACAGATGCGGCCTGTGTGTGTGTGTGTGTGTGTGTACATGTGTGTTCTGAGGCAAAGTAGCTGTTCTGTGTTGTTGGACCAGAGAAGTTAGACACAAAACAAAGCTTGCAGCTGTCCTATGTCCTCTGGTCCCCTTTCCTTTCTCCTTTCTTCTTTGTTCCCCCAATCCCCCCACCCACCCACCAAGAAGAAAGCTTTGCAAGGCCTCGGCAGAAGCTGTTGGATTGGGAAAGTATAGATCTTCCAGCTGTTGGCTGTAGTTTCTGGGGCTGTGTCTGGCCGTGGTCAGCAATGCAGCACCGTCCATCAAGAGGGGTGGGAGCAGCTGTCTGGTGATCACTCTAGAATCCTGTCTTCTAGAAAGAGAAATCCAAGGACTTCAAAAACCATGTGATCAAGTACCTTGAGACACTCCTATATTCACAGCAGCAGGTATGTAAATTATGCATGACTGTCCTCCTCTTCTTCCTGTTCCAGTTATATCTTCTGTGCCTGCTCCAGAGGCCAGCTGCCTACTTTGGGCTTTGGGAACAGGATGGGATGGGCTGGCCCTATTATTGCTCTGACATGGAGCATCTAATAGGGTCTTTTGCTAAGCAGGATTGCCCAAATCCTACAAGAAGTTTTTTAAGGACAAACTCCAACTCTCCCTATAACCCTGTGGTACCACCTAACCCTCTTAAGGCCGAGGCCCCAGTCTGTATGGTGAAGAGTGGGCCCCATTGTGAGGAGCTGGGCAAAGCTGTGGCCCCCATGGGTGTACTTCCTCCAGGGCAGAACCAGGACTGTCTGTAGTGCTTTCCTTTGCACTTGATGTTTCCTCTCAGTCTAGATACAGTTAGAGGGCAGTGTGGCTTGATGGCCAGTCTGTCCCAAGGTCCACTCAGCCTTGCCATTTCCTCCACTTGGCCTCAGCTCCAGCCTCCCTTTAGGTGGCTAAGGCATCTGGAGGAGTGCCATGGCACTATGCTTGCTCCCCTCCCTGGCTCATGCTCTGCCACTAGGTGGGGGTGCTTGCTTACTGTCCCCACTTCCTTGCAGCTGGCAAAGTACTGGGAAGCCTTCCTTCCTGAGGCAAAGGCCATCTCCTAATGGACCAAGGACATAGAACCCACCTGCCTGACGCTGCCTTTTTATACACTGCCCTCCACCTGTGCTGGACTCCAGTGATGCATCCTGCCTAGCCTGGACTTGACCCCTTCCTCCATGCCCCCACAACCGACCTGTCCCCATTCTAACTGTTACTCCATTTAGCTTCCATATATATTTTCTTACCTGAGAGAATAGTTTCTTGCTTTAAGCAAAAGACCCACACTAGGTGGTGGAGTTAGGGGATAGGGGTGGAGTATTGATATAAATATATAAATACAAATGTATATTTTTCAGGATGTCGTTAGGAACTGGGAATAACGTTTTCTGTTACTCCTGATGGTGCCATGAAAAGATTATGTAATAAAATATTTTAAAATCAGGTCACATGACTCAGAATGGTGGTGCTTTTTGCTTTAGGCGGGGGAGCAGTTGGGAAGCAGGTCTGGAATACTCTGAACCAAGAAGTTGCCCAGCTGTAGAGGAAGTTTCTCTCCATAGGAGTTTACAAGCTTTTGCTGCTGCGCCCCTACGAAACTAGGATTTCTTTCTTTCTTTTTTTTTTTTTTCTATCTACCTCAGCTACCTGCTCCGAGGGTCTCTTAATCTGTTTCTCATTCCCATTCTTTTAGGGAAGGAGTTGCAAAGACCTCTCTTATAGTAAGAGAGGCAAAATGGATTCTCCTGCATGGAGGCACTCTCTTTTATTCCTACTGTTTCCCTTAGATGCCCAGGGCTCTCTGAATCTTGCCCTTTGAGAGCAGTCTTGGGTTCTGAACTTCTTTTTGCCACATCCTCAGTAGATTGATTCATGTGAAAAGTGTAAAGGGGTGACTTAACACTTTATCTCCACTGCCAACAGAGCCAGGCATTCTGCCTCTAGATAAGGTGATCCAAGAGTTCATAAATTTTTTTGAGGTTCCAAGAAGCTTTACTCTCTGTTCCAGGAGGTTTCATGCCAACTAGAGGCCGAGTGTTGTCCACACAGGCCAAGGGCATTCAAAGGGGTCTCTGTCCTGGCCCGGCCAGGGAGGCTCAAGTCTCCGCTGTGATGTTGCTGGGCTTCCCCTCAGCTGTGTCCACAGCTGCTTTAACTGGCTGCCCAGAGGAGACCGTGGAGCTGTTCTGCAGGGCAGGGTTGGCAGACTGCCTGCCGTGGAACCTCGCCACTCCCGGGCCCCCTGCCCCTGCCCCAGAGATGCCCCTTTCTGAGGGTGTTCCACATCTGCTCTGTTAGTTCTCTTTGGTAGGTGGTCAAGGTTTGTTGAGGGGCAGCCTGAGGCAAGAGAATGCAGTCAACAACACTGCTTTCCAGTGCATCAGGCTGGGGCGGGGGTGGGGGGAGGCTTGTTCGGGTGGGCGCAGTGCGGGAAGTATCTTTTCCAACAGGTTGATTTTATTTATTTATTTATTTGTTTGTTTGTTTGTTTGTTTATTTATTTATTTTTAAGAGTCACTCAGTCTCTTCCTACCCCGCATTATCCTCATTACGACCCTTGGTTTTATCCTTTCAGTCTTTCTTGTGTGTTTGCTTTTGCCTAATTGTAATAATATACACAAAATATTTTGTATCCTGCTTTTATCATTCAGCAGTGTGTATTTTATAAGCATTTCTTCTGTATTGTTATATATCTTTACAAACTTCAGTTCTAAGACTGTAATTTTGAGTCTTCCACAGAGTGATTGTACCATAATTCTGACTCATCCCTTGTTGTTGGATTCTTGGTTGCTCAGTAAATTTTAAATTTTAATAGAATTTCAGTCTTTTTCTTTTTTTTTTTTTTTTAGATTTTTTTTTTAAGATTTTATTTATTTGACAGAGAAAAACACAGCCAGAGAGGGAACACAGCAAGGGGAGTGAGAGAGGGAGAAGCAGGCTTCCCGCCAAGCAGGGAGCCCGATGTGGGGCTCAGTCCTGGGTCTGGAGGATCATGACCTGAGCCGAAGGCAGTTGCTTAACCAACTGAGCCACCAGGCGCCCCAATAGAATTTCAGTCTTACAGAAAAGTTACAGGATATCACAAAGAACTCCCATATATCCCTTATCCAAATTTATATTTTACCTTATTTACTTCATGACTTATATTATCTATATTTATATATCATATTTCCTGAAGCATTTGAGAGTAAATTGCAGACATTGCACTCCTTTACCCCAAAATATTTAGTATGTATTTCCTTAAGAACAAGAATGAGCTCTCATAACTTAAAACCATAAGTACAGTTATCCAAATCAGGAAATTGGACACTGAAATAATACTGTGATATAACCCATGGTCCATATTTAAATTTTGTCACTTATCCCAGTAATGTCCTTTATAGCGATTCCCTTTTTCCTGGTGCAAGATCATGTATTACATGTAGTTATAACACATGATTACACGTGTCTGTCTCAATCTAGAAGAACTTCACAGCCTTTGGTTCATTTCTTTTCATTACCTTGGCATTTGTGAAGAATACAGGCCAGGTATTTGTAGAATATTCCTCCATTTGGATTGGTCTCATGGTTCCATATGACTAGATTAGGTTTTGCACTTAGGCAGAACATCACAGAAGTGATGCCACCTCCGTGAATTTTAAGTTGGCATATCGTGTCCCATTAAGCTGAAGTTAACTCTGATCACTTGGTTACTATTTCCCCCTTTGTAATTAACAAGGAATTTGTGAGGGGATACTTTGAGATCCCGTAAATATTTTGTTCCTCATCCATTGTGCTTTTCTAACTCCATAATCTGCATTTACTGATTGGCACTCTACTAAGGAGAAGCACCCTTTCCCCCAATGTAATCATCTGTGTGTTTATCAGGATGGATGAATGGATTCCTGTCTTACTCAAGAGTTGCAAGTCATTGCTTTGATTTACTTTGATTCTCAAATCATCCCAGATTTCTGGGAGGGTCCTGTGTCTTTTTAACCTGTCCACTTCATTTTTGAACACTTTTTTTACTTTCTGGCATCCTAAAATGTTTCAGCTTCTCTTGTATCTTCCTTGCCACAGCCCTGGAATCAGCCATTTCTCTATGGAGTCTTGATTTCTTTTGATGGAGGATTTTATTTAGGAACTGAGGCCTGGGTGCTGAGAGTGCTCATTGCTCTGCAGTGTCATTGCTGCTAGGCCCTTGGTGGCCAGAACAAGAAAATAAGGAAGGATAAAGATGTATAGCAATAGTGAAAGAGAGAGATGGCATAACGAATTAGATATTAGAAATCATGAACCCCCATACCCCCATGGATACTTACAGTCTTGCCCCATTGGGTTTATCCTAGTCTTCCTTTTCTGTATTTGTAAGTCTCTTCTCCAAAGAAACTTAACTTTAAAACTTTCTCCTTGCTTTCTTATGTTCCATCCAATGATCATCTTGATGAAGGTTATTTTTATCATTCCCTCCTGGTCTCAGAACTTCCTCTTCAGACTCCAGCATCCAATGCTGACAGAGCCCGTGCATTTCTGTAGAGAGCTTGCAGACATGGAAATTGCAAAGGCAGGTTAAGACTAAGGAGCTCAAAGGCCTGCGCAGTCATACAAAAGGGGTCATTCTATCTAGAGACTCAGGAAGAAGAAATTTATAGAGAAGAGGATGCCTGAACTGTGTCTTACAGGTGAAGAGGTCGTTTGCCCCTTCTGCCTCCCTGCCTCCTGACAGTGGGAGGTAGGCACCGCTAGGAAAATGCAAGTGGCTCGGTGTGGCCAGAGTCAAGTCGGTGTGCAGCCTGCAGAGAGTGATGAGCAGGAAGCAGATCCCACCACTTGCTACTACTTAAGAGGTACTTGGAATGTTACCCTGAAGTGTGGGGAGATGCTGAAGGGACTTAAGCAGGAAATAACAAATAACGTGGTCACATCAGAAGGTGTGAGACTGGAAGCAAGGAGAGCAGCCAGGCTCATCCCAGCCAGGCAGATTGCTGAGGAGGACAGAAGGAATGGTTTTCGAGCTCTGGGGAGAGGCTCCAGAGGTGGGCGTGGCACCACTAGCACCTGGTCACCACTGGCATCAGGCCTGAGGGAGGGTGGCAGCTAGCCTGACCTGCAGGTTTCTGGCTGGGATTTTGAGGTACAGCAAAGCCCTTCATGACACAGGTAACACAGGAGGCCAAGTAGGCGTGGAACAGATGGGAGAACAGGGAGGACAGTAGGTGCTGACCATGTCCTGTAATGTAAGAGGCTCCTCTGAATAGGAAGGGAGGCCCATGCTGAGAGGTGGGAGAGAAACAGAGTAAAGGGAGCCTTAATTTAAAGGTGGGTCACACATAGCCTGTTGTTAAATTCCGAAGAGAGAAAGGGAGTCATCATCAGAGCCATGTCTGAGAGAAAATGCACAGAGCAGGGAGTCTCACTGCCGGGCAAGTTGGTGAGGAGGTGTGGGGAAGAAAGATATGGTGGGGTGGGGGTGGGGGGGCGCCTGGGTGTCTCAGTCATTAAGTGTCTGCCTTTGGCTCAGGTCATGATCCCAGAGTCCTGGGATGGAGCCCTGCATTCCGCTCCTTGCTTGGCAGGAAGCCTGCTTCTCCCACCCCAACTCCCCCTGCTTGTGTTCCCTCTCTCACTGTCTGTCTGTCTGTCTCTCTCTCTCTCTCTCTGTCAAATAAATAAATAAAATCTTAAAAAAAAAGATACAATGGGGCAGAGATTATGGGTTTCCTTCTTGATAATTATAGCGTTCTCAAATAGGGATATCTTGTTTTCCTATTTTGAGCTGAGTGGTTTAGATAAGTATGGAGATAAGTCTACACTTCCCCATTTCTTCTTGCGTTATTCCCCCTAAGAATCTCTCCAAAGTCTTGAGGATGAGGACTTTGAGCTGGAGGGACCCCAACATTCAGTATGAATAGTCAATGACAAAATAAGTGAGAAGTAGGAGTGGTAGTGTCACACAAAGATACTTGTAACTTTGAACTCTTTCCAGAAGACTTGCATTCTGGGACACCTGGCTGGCATGGAGCATGCGACTCTTAGGGCTGTGAGTTCAAGCCCCACACTGGGCATGGAGCCTACTTAAAATTAAAAAAAAGATTAAAAAGACTTGCATCCTGAGTGCACCTGTAGCTGGGAACCCTAAAGAAAATAATGCTTTTGCAGCTCAAAGATTAAAAACAGGGAGATGATCATGAAATCTGCTAAGGGTGGGACTGGGAACTTGCTGAGGAGAGAGCTTGGTGACAGAATGAGTGTCCATTGCTGAGCATCCTTGGGGGCCACGTGGGAGTGGAAACGATGTATTGTGAGGGGCATCAGGCCCGAGGTTGTGCGATTTCCCCATAGCAGCCAGGGAAACAGGAGGGAAAAGGAAGATGATCCCTCCCACATCAAAGAAGAACAGACCTTCGCTGCAGTTGGCAGATGGTTAAACTGAACACTATCTTTGGATAAGACACACAGGCTAAGAACCATGCTGGGGGAAAGTCAAGCCTGAGCTGAGCATTAGAAATGGGTAAGAGCCACTCATCCCACCCTGTCTTCTGGCTGGGGAGATGGTGTGTACGTCATCTGCCAGTGTCTAGGACACCAGATGTATGGTTGCTCATGGCTTTCTCCGCCAAATAGCTCTCTGAAGTGGTATGTCTTTGTTACTCCATGGTCCCCAGCAAGGATTTGGGCTCAAAACACCTGCGAAGTAGATGAATGTTGAATCATCTCCAACTGTGGGTTCTACCACCTGGCATCACAGCCCTCTGCAAGAGGCTCCAGCTCACCTTCCATGTCTATCCCCTAGTGCTTCCCAGCAATGCCAGCCCCTCACAGAAACTGCCTCCAAACATGTTCTTTCCTTTTTGCACTTCGGTGCGGCCTCAAGAACCTTTTATTAACGGTGGGCTTTGTACTGGATGCACCCTGTCTCAGCTCCCATCCCTCTCTTCAGTCTCAGAATTACACCTGTCTGAATGGGAGTGTGAGTAGGTAGAGATGGAGGGCGCAGGCGAATGTGTCAGAACGTTCACGGGGATTCCCGTAGACACATCTAGAAACCAAGTCCATGAAGATGACTGTGTACAGCTGCCCATCTTAGCATTGTTTACAGTTGTAAAAATTGAAATCAATCTAAATGTACAGCAGGAAGGGATTAAATGAATTATGGTACGTGATACATTTGGATATTATATAGTCATTGGAGATGGTACATAGCTATCCATTGACAAGGCAAACATTTTTAAGTGAAAAAAGTAGGTTATAGAATTATATGTATAGTATGGTATACCTTTTTACAAAATTATATGTATATGGAAAGGATGTTGATTGAACTGTTATCTGTGGTTTCCTAGACGGATGGAATTTTGCATCATTTAAAATTTTTGGACCATTTTGTGTTGCTTGGAATTTCTATGTATTATTTTTATAATCATAAAAATTAAATAAAGTGCTTTCATTATGGGAAAACAATTCAGTGCATCCTGTGAGGCCTACTTTGTATGTACATTCTCCAGGAAGCTTTCCTTGATGCACTTCTACTCCTAGACTGGAATGGTAGCCTTGCCTCCTTTGTAGTTCATTGTCATCCTCTTTAACCTCTGGTCTTTCTCACTCTTGTGTGCATTGTTATCTCTGAGATGATCTCCTTAGCCTCTCCGGCTCAGAACTCCTTAAGATCATGGACTGTGTTGTTCCTACCCATCTCCGTGTTCACCCACAAAGGCAGCCTAAGGGGGAAATGGCTGCCATTCAGCTCTGGCAATTGTTTTATGAGCTAGTAGGCCCAGATCTTGGCGTTCTCGAAGAGATCCAGAAATCAGGCCTGATTTGGGGTTGGCAGGAACGGTGCTTAAGGTTGGTTGCCTGCAGGGTGATCACCACCTGTCCCACGCTTGCCCCAGACAGGACTCCTCCCCTTTGCCCTTGTCTGTTGTGAGAATGCCCCTCTGGCTAGGATGACCAGATCTCAGAAGCAGAAAACACCCCTTACCCTCAAGGTTGCCTGGAGGAAGCCCTAGCTGCTCAGCCTCCATCAGATGCACTTTGGGTCCAGGAAAACCACAGAAAACCACTGTCCAATCTGAGTTAGGACCTTTCCCTCCAGGGATGTAACCATTGTTTCCAAATGACTGCCCCCTCCAAGCTTCAAAGCTCTCAGCTTCCTCTTCCATTTTGAGTGGCAGCACTGGTGACCAGAGGGACCTGGCAGCCTCACCAGAAATAATAAGGCACCTGGGAGGCAGGAACCTGTGTGGGGGCAGGGTAACTTCTTCCCTCCGTGGAGCCTGACGATAAGAGATGTCATGTGTTAAAAGCCTCCTCTGTGCCTTTCGGCTTTGAACCGTCTCTAATCTAGCATCAGGAACTTCCAGATGAGCATCACTCTCTGCATTAAAAGACTGAGGCTCTGAGACCTGAGCAGCTTGCTCAGGCTCACACCCCCCTCCAAGCCCCCCAGAGCTGAGAAGGAAGACCTGAGGGCACCTGGGTGGCTCAGGGGGTGGGGCCTCTGCCTTCGGCTCGGGTCGTGGTCTCGGGGTCCTGGGATTGGGGCCCGCGTCGGGCTTTCTACTCAGCGGGTAGCCTGCTTCCTCCTTTCTCTCTGCCTACTTGTGATCTCTCTTTCTGTGAAATAAATGGATAAAATCTTTAAAAAAAAATAAATAAAACTATCTTATTTGAAGAAAAAAAGAAGAAGGAAGACCTGAACCCAATCTGCTTGGCTCAACTTGTCTGCCATACCATGTCGCACACGTTCTAGACAGGGACGGACAGGAGGAACCTAGATAATTGACTCAGTTGTTCTGAAAGACCCAAATAAAGCCACACAATAGGCCTGTTAAGGACATGTTACCCACCTGACTTTTGGCATGTGAACTTCTTTGACCTCTGTGAGGTTCTCTTTCCCCAGACGTGCGCAGCATGTGGCCCAGTTGGGGAGCAGGAGCAGAAGCTGGAACACAGGGCAGCAGCTTGGGTGAGTACCCTAGGGACCATAGTGGCAGAGACTAAAACCTCCACTTGCTGAGAAACCACAGACATCACCCAGAGCTAGAGTGGGAGGTGAGAGCACCTCAGTCCCAGACCTCAGAGCCTGAGGCGGCGGTCCCTCCCAGCCTTTGGTCTGACTTTCCTCTTGGCCTCGGTGCTTGGACCCATGACTCTTCACGATAAATCCGTGTGACCTGAGGATTCCTGAGCCCATATTCGTTCCCAGAAGCTGAGTGCTGGGCACATCAGAGGGGCCAACTGGTTGGTCCCCTGACATAATCATTCTAAGTTAGGAGTGTTGTGAGTTGTTGTAGCACCAGAACAATCTCCCTGGGAAGCTGTGCTGCCTTGAAGGCCTCTGCCAGCGCCTCCCTTCCAGCCCTGGGTTGCGTCTGAAGCAAATGAGCTGTCCTTGTCATCTGGGCAGGGGGGAAGGGATTCCTAGTAGTGACACTGCTGGCTGGAGCCCCAGGGCTAGAGCCTGTGTGTCCCCTGAGAAGCACCAACCCTCAAACTTTGCTTTGGGGGCTGTGACAGGACACACTCGTCAAAGGTGCTCTCCTAACAACCATCTCCAGGCCTGCTTCCCCTTCCTCACACCTCCATTTCCGCATCTGTGAGATGAAGAGTCTAGACTCCTCAATAATTTAAGATGTTTTAGCAGCACTACTGCTTTTTTAGACATCTACATCAAAGTCCAGTATTCAAAACATAAAGGTATGGTGTTTTGTTTTACCAAAGATGTACCCATTACGGGGTGCCTGGGTAGCTTAGTTGGTTGAGCACCTGATGTTGGCTCAAGGTCCTGATCCCGCAGTCCTGAGATCCTTTCCCACCTCGGGCTCCCTGCTTGGTCGGGAGTCTGCTTCTCCCTCTCCCTCTGCCCCCATTCATGCTCCCTGTCTCTCTCTAAATAAATAAAATCTTTAAACAGTTCTTTGAGGAAAAAAAAAAGGGGGGGGGACGCCTAGGTGGCTCAGTCACTAAGCATCTGCCTTCAGCCAGGTCATGATCCTGGAGTTCTGGGATCAAGGCCCGTATCGGGCTCCCTGCTCGGCGGGAAGCCTGCTTCTCCCTCTCTCTGGCTGTGTTTCTCTCTGTCAAATAAATAAATAAAATCTTAAAAAAAAAAAAAAAAAAAAAAAAAAGACTGGGCGCCTGAGTGGCTCAGTGGGTTAAAGCCTCTGCCTTTGGCTCAGGCCCTGATCTCAGGGTCCTGGGTTCGAGGCCCGTATTGGGCTCTCTGCTCAGCAGGGAGCCTGCTTCCTCCTCTCTCTGCTTGCCTCTCTGCCTACTTGTGATCTTTCTCTGTCAAATAAATAAATAAAAATCTTTTTAAAAAAAGACAGTAAGAACTCAGAGGCTGTTAGGATGAACAGGATAGTTGCTGATTTACGCCAAACTCTGCTCTCAACTTATTCTGCCAGTTTTTGGTTGCACAATATGGACAAAATCAGGAAAATTCTTTTTTTTGTTTGTTTGTTTTAATATTTTAGTATTTATTTGACAGAGAGAGCAGAAGCAGGGGGAGCAGCAGAGGGAGAGAGAGAAGCAGACTCCCCACAGAGTAGGGAGCCCTGATGCAGGACTCCATCCCAGAACCCTGAGATCTTGACCTGGGTGGAAGGCAGACCCTTCACCAACTGAGCCATCCAGGCACCCCCAAATCAGGAAAATTCTGATCACCGAGTTAGAGTTAAAATAGTCCATTTTTTTAACCTAAGGTTGCAATCTCAAAGAGGAAGAGTAAAGCTTATTTGTTTTATTTCAAAGTTGAATCAACAAATATATTAGGATGAACCCTATGTAACTGCCCATATCCTGCTGTTGTGACCTACAAAAACAGCAAATTCGTATAATTCAGTAAATAATAAGAACTAACAATTTACTGTGTGCCAGGCCCCTGCTAAACATTTTGGAAGCACGATGTCTTTCAGCCCACACCCAAGGCTCCGCTACACAGATAAGGACCCGGAGCGCGCGCTTAGAGCTGTCTGAGCTCGTCCAGGTGACCAGAACCTCCCCAGTCAAGGGATCTGTGGCCCAGGGTTGGGGGCTGGGCCCCCTCAGGCTAGTGTGCCTTCTCCCAGTTCAGGCCGCCTGCTTGGCGAGAAGAATCCAGCCTCTGTGCCCTGCGGCACCCACCACCCCAGGAGCTGTTTGTTTTCTTAAAGGGCTTAGCCAGTCTGCAGAAGCCAGGCCGGTGAAAGGGGCTTTGTGTGCTGGCTGCGGAGGGCCCCGGAGAGCCAGTGCCCAGCCAGGGCTGGAGCTGCAGTCCAGCCCACCTGCGCAGTCTCCAGAACGGGCCTCGGAGGGGACACTTGTGCCCTAGGCCCTCACTGCCCCCTGCTTGGCGGTGATCCTCCTCCCCCAGGGGCCTGGTGTGGGAGTCAAGAGATTGGTGCCCAGGATGTGGCCCCCAACCACAGGAGTAGCTGCACCACCCCCCACCCCCACCCCAGGGAAGTTGTGAAAACTGGGCTCAGAGCCCTAGTTGTGATTCAACAGGCCTTGTAGGTGATGATGAGGCCACCTGTGGAGGCCTGAGAACTACTGTTCTACGATCTGATCTAGAAATACCCTGGCCAAGAAACCAGAGCTTTTAAGTCCCTTTCTCCTAGAAATTTGGAAATGAAATTCATGTGTTAGAGAGTGATGGAGAAGGCTTGTGCAGTAAAACTCATTCTAAAAAAATCAGTCACTTTGAAGGTCTACACACCCCTCACAGTGTGAGGAACTCCGTGTTCATCTACCCAGCTGGCCAGTGATTAAAGTATCCCGAAAGGAAGCTTTTGCCTTGACTATAATACAGGCTTTGGAGTCTACAGTATGTCATGTAAGCCTCCTTACAGAAAAATATTCTCCAGAACTGATCTCCCCAGAGACATCCTAAAATATCTCCAGGCCAAGGATCTTGCTATCTTTCTTCATCTAGATCTTCACTCCTGTACCATGGAACACGGTGGAATTAGAAGCTGAGATTTACTACCAGACGTTTTACAAGTCAGGTGCATCTAATCTCCCTGTAAACATTGCTTTGAGGCTTCTCAGGAACACCTCAAGATTGAGCAAATAAACAAGGTGAACAACAATCTAGAGAGAGAGAGGTGTCCAACTCTGAAGGTAACGCCCCCACGGGCCGTCCTCTAACTCCTCCCTCCTGCTTCTCTCCCAGGCTTTCCCTCTGCTCCCCAGCCTCTTCCCAACATCCTCTCCCCCATTCATTCGTAGAGGCTTTCAACCACAAAATGTTTTTCAAGTGTCTCCTACATTCTTGGCACCATGGCAACAATCTCTGACAAGACCAGGTCCCTGGCCTGATGGCAATGAGAATCTGAGGCAAAGTCAAGAAAACCAGGGAGGCACACAATAAATAAACATTATGTAATGGAAGACAGGGTGATAGGATAGGGTAAGTGGTCAGGAAGGAAGATCTCTTTGAGGAGGTTTAACGCTAAGAATTGGATTTTGAAGCTAAACCCATCAGGTAGGCAAGGAGTCAGGGCCAGGAGAGAAAACAACGGCCAGCGCAAAGGCCCTGAGGCAGGAAAGAGCTTGTTGGGTTTGAAGAACTAGAAGGTCACTGTGGCTGGAGCCAGGTACATGAAGGGGAAGGAGAGGAAATGAGAGATGGAGGCAGGGCTGGGTCATTTAGAGCTCTGTAGATTGTGGTAGGGAGGGTGGTTTTGTTCTCAGTATAATGGGAAGCCTTCTGAAGGCTTGAAGAAATGCCTTGATGGTGGTTTGTGCTGCTAATTAGAGAATGGACCTTGTATGAGGGAGGGAGGCAAGGAAAACCAGAGATCCATTAGGAGATTTAGCAGTTTTCTAGGTGGTAGGAACAGAGACAGAGGGTGGTCATTAGAACATATGACCAAGAAGTTTAGAGGTCCTAGGGTCCTGGGAGAGGACTCCCTCGTCATTAGACAAGGAACAGGGTCTCTGAGTGATGGGGCTCCAAAGTGCAAGGGAAGAAATGAAACCCCAGCACTTCTGTTCATAGTGGGTCATTTCCCTTGGGGAAAGTTTCAACTTCCTGATTCTGGAGCTCTTCTGTGATGGAATTTGGGGGAAGAAAGTGTGGGACATAGTATCAGTGAGACCTGCTTGCCCCCTTTGGGGTCATCCTAAGCTTCTCTCTGACAGCAGAGCTGGGGGCTAGAGGGGAGACTTTCTGCTCCAGCTCAGAAGCACCTCTGCACTGGTAGGGGAGGAAGTGAGTCAGTGTTCCCCCAGTCACCAGCCCTTACCCATAAGACAGGTGGTCTGCTTCTTCCTTCCCACTACAAGGCCTCCAGCCTGCCCAAACCTTTGTTGGGAGAAGTCAGAGGAGTCCTGAATTGGGACTCTGCTGAATGGGACAGTTCCCTTATGGCTGAAGTGTTGGGAGCTTAGTGAGAGAGCAGAGGCCCTTTTTAGCCCAAGTGTGAGAGATTTCTGGATTAAGTCCTGCCTCATACCCAGGAAGGCCTGAGGGGGTGGGGGGAGGGCAAGAACAGCCTAGCCTTCTCCCACAGACCCTCCCCATCTATTGCCCTGTATATAGACACCACCCACCTCTGCCTCTAGGACAAACCCACAAGCTGCCATCTTCTCACCACTTTCTCTGCTAAGGCCTTAACAGGGATCATCTCAATTTTTATACACTCTCCTGAGGGAGGCCTATTATCCCAATTTTGCTGATGAGAAGAGGTCTACACATTTCAGGAAAGCCAAGCTATCTGCCTCCCAAAGCAGAGCCCAAGTCTCTAAGCTTCTTCTTCCCAGCAAACTGGACCAGAAGCAGCTTGGGGCTGAAAAAAAAAATGCATAGATGAAAAATAAATGAATGTAGGAGTTGTGGATGCTGGGAGAGGCAGACATCAAAGCCAGATTGTCCAAACCTTCCCCAGGCATGGCCAGCGTTCCCAGGGTCCGGGTGAAAGGTGAAGGGAAGGGGATGGGGGCAGCCTGGTCCTGGGGATGGGTGTGAGGAAGAACATCCTTGATTGGACCCCAAGGGAGGCGCCTAGGTCTGGGCCCTGCCTCCCTCCCTGTCCAACGCACACAGACCCTAGTCCTTACTAGGCGCTCAATAAAGAGTAGGTGAAATTTTGGCTCATCAGCATTCCTGGCAGTGAGCGGGTACTCAGTAAATACTAACAAACGGATGCTTGTCCGACGAAGGGTCTCCACCTGCAGCCCACTTGGCGCAGGGGATGGTACTCTGCCCCCGCCTCCCTCGCGCGTTGCCTAATCTACTCCTCGCAGGACCTCGCGGCGCGAGGGAACGCCCGGGGCGGGGCCTGTGGGCCCGAGGGGGCGTGCCCGGACGCGCGAGGGGGTGCTGTAGGAGCTGGGAGAGGTCTTGCACAGAGCTTCGCGCTCGGAGGGGCTGGAGCTGGGGTGCGGATGCTGGAAGTTCACATCCCTTCGGTGGGACCCGTGGATCCCAGGCAGAGCCCAGAGAAAGGCCACATGGTGAGCGGGGACGCTGGCTGGGAAGGGGCACCGGTCCCGCAGCATTTCTCCGCTCCACCCGTAGTGAGGATCCCGTGCCCGGGCTGGAGCATCGGAGCGCGGCGGGGCAGGCGGTCTGTGGACCGCCTGCCGAGGGTCTCGGGCCGCTTGGATTTGCCAGCTCCGTGGACGACGGTCCGGGTTCACGAGGGACTGCACATAGCAGACGGGCGGGTCCGTCCTCCCAGTCTCCCCAAGTGTGTGGGCAGCGTGGGAGGGTCCCCGGAGATTGGCGGGACTCCCAGGCCGCCTAGTAAACCTTTGAGCGCGGGAGCGTGGGCGCGGTGCGGGTGCGCGTCCAGCTGAGTCCTCCCGCCCGGCCTCACGAGCACCTGGCCGCCCGCCCGCGCCCGCCAGGTGTTCCGAGTGGAAGTGCTGTGCCGCGGGCGCAGGCACACCGTGCAGAGGCGCTTCAGCGAGTTCCACGCGCTGCACAAGCGGGTGAGGCTGCGCCGCCGACCCACCGACCCCGGCCCGGCTCCTGCCCAGCCCCTGGGAGCCGGGTGGACAAACTGCGGCCCCAGCCTCTGCCACCTCCATTACCGCCCCAGTCCCTGGAGGGCTTCCTCCGGTCCTGGGCGCAGACCATCCTGCGGGCTTCAGGGTGGACGCAGAGGGCCAGGGCCCAGCCTGTGCTGTGGATGCCAACGCGTGGCCGGCCAGCCCTCGGGCACTTGGGGTGGGGTGGGAAGCTGGGTCTCTTTCGCCCCCGTCCCAACCATCACTCACTAGTCTGCCCCAGGGTAGAGCCTGAAGTCTGGAGGTGGGGGCAGGGAGGACTGGGGAGACTCTTGGGCGCAGTGAGCTTGAGGCTCAAGCAGAATGCTGTGACGGCACCGCGGTAACCTCCTGGCAGATCAAGAAACTGTACAAAGTGCCCGACTTCCCCTCAAAACGCCTGCCTAACTGGAGGAGCAGAGGATTGGAGCAGCGGCGGCAGGGCTTGGAGGCCTATATTCAGGTGTGCAAGGGGCTCACTCTGTTGCCCCCCCCCCCAGCCTGCTGGACCAGAGGTGTGGCCCAGAGACCTAGGGGAGGGGTACGAGGGTAAAGGGGACCCACTTCTCCAGCATGCTATTTACTACCCCAAACTTCAATTTTCTGAACAGTCATGGGTCCAAACAGCCTTCTCTGTATTGATAGAATGGGATGAGGTAATAGGGAGGCAGGTGGTTTCAGTTCAGTGAAAGCCAGTTCTGTTTCCTCCAGAGAGCTGGTGCTACCCTCAATGCTGAGGATATGGGTGGGGACCCTCTCCCTCTTCCCCACAGTGATGGCAGATTCCAGGCCACTTTGGCTTCCTGGGTTTATGACCCATGTCACCCACGGCCCAGTGCTCAGGTCTCCAATCTTGGTTTAATGCTCTGTTCTCTTAAATTCTGAGTCATTTTGGAAGCCCTCCCCCTCCATTTTGCACGGGGGGGGGGTGGGGGGGAGGCTCTGTATGTTACACAGCTGGGTCTGATTACAGGTTCCTCTGATCCCTCCAGGGTGTCCTGTACCTGAACCAGGATGTGCCCAAGGAGTTACTGGAATTCCTGAATCTTCGGCACTTCCCCACAGACCCTAAGGCCAGCGGCGGTGGGTGAGCTCCTCTGGGGGCCATGGTTGGGCAAGAGACAGGGGCCCCAGTGTTGGGGGGGGCAGGGTCTTTCTGCAGCAAGTAGGTGAGGAAAGGTTTTATTTATTGAGCATGAGAGGAGGTCTAACCGAGAAGCTGACTCCCTGTGGAGCTGGGAGTCTGATGTCGGACTCCATCTTGGACTCTGGGATCATGACCCCAGCTGAAGGCAGTTGCTTAACTGAGCCACCCAGGTGCCCCTTATTTATCTGAGGAAAGGTGTTAAGCTAAGCCCTTTTCTTACATGTGCCAGGCACTAGCCTGTTTGAGAGGTGACCTCCCTCATTAGCTTTCTTGGCTGCGGAGGGTGGGGGGTTGAGGGGCTATTTTCTGGACAGTCTCGGTTACCCCAGCCACCTCCGGAACTGAGCTTGTTACAAATAGAAGCAGTGGTCCCCTGGGAGGTGAAGGGCTGGGCTTGCGTATCTCCACCCTTTCCTCACGCGCGCGCCTACCTCCCCGCCCCCAACTCCCACACCGACAGCAGTGAGCTCTTCTCTTTTCAGCGCCCTGGGGGAGTTCCTGCCAAAAGACAGCAGGCAAGTCAAAGCCCCCGCCGCCCGGCTCTTACTGCCCCCTAGTGGCCGTGTGCCAGGAGGCAGCCTGCAGCTGTCTGGCCTATCTCCCCTGCTTCTCCCTCACTGTTCAGGGTTCTTCCCTCCTAGCTCCCAAGTGTACAACCGGCCTGTCGTCAGTTTCCACACGGATCCTTACATTTGCAGCCCATCCCCAGGTGAGGGGGTGGGGAGGGAGCTCTGACCTATCCTATAATCTGCCTATGGGGCCTAGGTACCAGGATGGGAGTTGGGGGTGGGAAACCTGCCATTTTCAGCTCAAGAAATGGCAGTATCTCAGGCCTGCTGCCTACCTTTGCTGCCACCCCTGTCCTGCTGCTCCTATAGCCTACTTTGTGTTCTCTTTCAGAAAGCAGACGTAGTGAGATAAAGTTGGCTCTCCTGGTCACCATTCCTCACCAGCCTGGCTTTACCCAGCTATGTGAATGTGAACAGGGCATGCCAAGGCCTCATTTGGGGCGGCCAGCTGTTACCTATGGCATGGCAGGGACTTCTGTTCCTGAGGAGGGGGCTAAGTCTATGGGTTCAGGAGCTTAAGGAACTACAGGCCTTACCTTTTCCTCCAGTCCCCTACACCCTTTCCTTCTGTTTTCTTTCTGTCCCACAGAGCCTCTGCCCAATGTGGTGGTGAACGGCGTGCTCCAGGGCCTCTATGGCTTCAGCAACAGGCCTGCTGAAGCTCAGTCAGAGGCATCTTGTCACCCTGCACCTTTGCCAACAATGCCCTGGGCAGTCTAGAGGCCTATGGGCCACCTGCCAGGACAGGCACATGCCTCAGTGTATATGTGCCCTTCTCAGAGGAGGCTGGGTTCCCCTTGGCCCAGACCCAGGACTTACCCACCCCAGGTGTCAGGGCAGGGACAACAGGGGATAAGGGATAAAGGGAGAAGTCCATTTAGAGGTAGGCTATGAAAAGGTAGAGGTGTATTTCATCTATATCAGAAGGGGGTGGGGGACAAAAAAAGGTTAAGGCACCCTAGTGGCAAAGGTTAAAGGAAGGAGCAAAAGCTCCTGCTTGCTATTTGTGGGGATTTATCAGGGAAAGAGGGATCAGACCAGAGTTCCAGAATAGGGACAGTCCCCCTCCCCCGCCACAGGAGTCCCAGACATTCTGGGACAAGGACGACAGCAGGTGTTGCAGGCCCAAGAACCCAGCCCACACACTGGTTATAAAAAAAAACCCAACTTTTTTTTTTTTAAATTGATCAGCATTGGCAGGACTTCGTTACAAAACCAGGCCAGCGGGTAGGCCTGCGGAATGTGCGGGGAGGGGTCTGCTCCGTCCGAGGCCGGCACTGGCGCCAGTGCAGCACGGAGCCCTGTGATGGGCAGTCTCCACCCATGGGAAGGCAACAGGGCTGCACAGATGGTGGCTCAAAGGGACGAGATCCTGGGAGCCCTACTCCTTGGCGATGGCAAAGGGCTTCTCCACCTCGATCTTGCCACAGTCTGTGATTGTCACATCCTTCAGGGGCTTGTCCCGACTGTCGGTCTTGGTGCTCTCCACCTTCCGTACTACCTCCTGGCAAGGTAGAGCACAGTGAGTCAGGAGGCTTACCCCTCTAGGGAGAAGGCCCCAGAACATGGCCGGGGAAGGCTGAGACCCCATGGGATGAATAGCAGGCAAACCGTGAGGCACCAAAATCTTAAGGGACTCCAAGCTGGAGAGAGCCCAGCTGTGTTGTGAGGAGGTGGTAGGGTTGATCCTCTGCAGTGAGACTTGGCTGAGCGGAGGGGGGAGGAGGAGGAGGGTGGCTGGGGAATGGGTACCTAGTGGCCTCTAAAGGATGACAGCATGTATGGTGGAGTCGTGCACAACCCAGGGTGGTGCCAGCCTCTCACTGAGTGACTGAAATGGAGGCTCCTGCCCTGTGCAGGCTGCAAGAACTAAGAATTTGGGGGCATGGAGATGGAGGGTAGTTTGTGATTCCCTCCAGGCTGGTATACAGGAACACTGGGAACCTGTGGATTCCCTGCTAGGAAAGGGATAAACGACGTGGTGCCCCTGCCCCGTGGTGTCCATTTCCTGGTGAAGGTTGCCCAGGATTAGCCCCTGGCCCCCAAACTCACCATGCCTTCCAGAACTTTGCCAAACACCACATGCTTGCCATCTAGCCAGGCTGTCTTAACTGTCGTGATAAAGAACTGGGAGCCGTTGGTGTCTTTGCCTGCATTGGCCATGCTCACCCAGCCAGGCCCGTAGTGTTTCAGCTTGAAGTTCTCATCGGGGAAGCGTTCACCATAGATGCTCTTCCCTGGGAAGAAAGAGTAGATCAAGAAGCTGAGTGGGCCCAAACCGAGCAGAGCTTTGGGGTGAGGATTCCCGGGACTCAACTGGTCCTTGGTATCAAGCCAGGCTCCAGTGAATTATAAGGACATAAACGCTGTCCCCTTCGTACCATCTGGTCTTGAAGCCAAACCATGCTGAGAGACCAAGGAGGGCACAAGGCCAGACTGATTTAGTGAACAGCTCACCAACTGATTACTGTGAGAACATAACTGAGTGGCTTTTTTTTTTTAATTTTTTTTATTTTTTGCCGCCGCCCAAGGGGCCTCACTGCACATAGCCCCGAGTAGGGGGCTTCGCAGGAGGGAAGCTTTTCATCTCGGGTCGGCCCGGCGGGGCTAGGGTCACAACCCGATTAAATAAGATCAAGGTGTAGGCTGGGGGAGGCTCAGGGAAGGGCGTACACACTCGCACATACTTGCACGCCTCATGCGTACACTCACACCTCCGCGATTCCACTCACTCAGCCCAAACGCGCCATCCACACATCACCACCACAGCACACCACACGACCTCACCCAAGCCGCGCTCCCTCCAGGCTGAGTGGCTTTTAAATAAGGCAAAGATCAATAGCTACCCTGGGCTATGGCCTGAGAGGTCTGCTACAGGAAGTCAGAGGTACTCTGGTAGAGAGAGGTACTATGCCAGGGGCAAGGGATATAGAAAAGGACAGCTGTGGCTGGCCAGCTTTTCTTCCTAACAGCACAGAAGACAACTGAGAGGAATGGGGAGGGGCTGCCACTTGGGTTCTGGATAGTCAAGAGTCTCTTATCAATGAACACAAAATAAAAGCTGGCTGTTGATGCGTGCAGTGTGTCTATCCACAAAGGGTCTGAGGCCCAGGTACAAGACAAAGGGAGCTAGGCAGACCCCAACACCATTTCACAGATCCTCATACCCAAGTTCCCTGAGCTGCTTCCAGGAGAAATCCTGCCCCCTTCTGTCTCCTCCCGGGAGATTCACTCTGTGTGGTAGTGGCTATAGGGCCTGGAGACAGCCAGTAACAAGCTTTGTTTTACCCAACACCTTTCAAACTCATGTACGAAATCTGTCCCTCTTTGCAGCCACTCCTGGCTCAAGTGCTGGCCAAGAGTCTGTCCTGTGAGAGTCCTCTTTGCAAAAAAATCTTCAGTGTCTACAGGGTTTCAGTTTCTGCCTAAAAGCCCCACTTCTCCCTCCTTGGCTCCGATCACTTTCGAACACATAAGGAGTCCCAAACTCAAATGGATAACTCATTTTAAATTCAACGTATTTCATCATCTTTCCCTCGACTTCAGTGATTCTTTGACAACTTTTCCTTTGCACACTGTCCATGTGGCTCCCAGTCACATTATCTATTCTTCCTCTTCACTCCTGCCACCCTCACTGCAGTAGCGACCAATGCTCAGAGTGGGAACATTTTATGTCAGAGAATCGTCACGAGCATTTTACACATAGAAGTACAACCACATTATTTTCCCTCAAATGCCTTTGCGCCTGGGTCTTTCTCCCATTCCAGCCTTCTGTGGATCCTCCCTCGACGCAGGACAGACCCAGGCTCTTGCATCTGGCCATAGCCCAGCACTGTGGCCCCTGGTGTGCTGTGTGCTCTCCTTCCATCTCTGAACCCCACCTTCAGTCAAGCTCCTGCCACAGAGTAGAGGTGGGTTCACCTTAGCCCTGCCTGGGTCCAAGTTCTCCCTGTGCAAATCTTCCCTCATGTTCCTGAGGCCACTACTGATCAGCTTGGCCGAAGCGACTCCTCTGCTTGCTGGCACCTTGGCAGTGGCCAACTTACCATATGCCAGGCACCCACCATGCAGCATCCCAGCTCTTCCCATTCTTCCTTTACACAAGGGGAAACAAGCTCAGAGGATTCAATTGCCTGAGGTCACCCAAATGTTTCTGACCCTGTGCATACAGTGCTTTGCATCATGTCTGCTCCATCTCAGGCACTGCTGCCGACAGCCATCACTTACATTTCATACTATTCCACAGTTTCCATGTCATGTTCTCCTGGTCCCTCCTACTTAGATGGTGAACAACCTGACAAGAGCCTGATCTAGAGCCACTGACCCACATATTTCACTTTGCTTCCCCTCCCCCCAGGGAGTACCTTAAGAAAAGTCACCAAGGCTATAGGCCCTGATCAGCAGCCCTGCTGGCAGGGTAAGAGCCACATGAACCTGCACCATTCTCTTCCCCTTTGTCCTGGAGTCCCTGTCAGAAAAGGCTGCAGCCAGTCCCGGTGTGGGTGCCAGACCTGCCTCCGGGGCCAACTGAGCAGGTCGTCTTGTCTGCCCAGCACGGCCCAGCCCTCCCAACCTGAAGGCTGCACCAACAGAACCTGCTGCCCATAGGACCCAAGGTTACCTCCAGTGCCATCTCCCCGGGTAAAGTCTCCACCCTGGATCATAAAGTCCTTGATCACACGATGGAATTTGCTGTCTTTGTAGCCAAATCCTTTCTAGAAAAGGAAAGAAGGTGAGAGGTGGCATGAGACACCAGGCAGATATGAGACCTTCCAGGAACCCAGCCCACAGCTCCTGCTCCCAGAAGAGACAACACTGCTGACCAGATTCATCATTGCATGTGCAGAGCAAGCAGTTACCAGCAGGCTAGGCACAGACCCAGGAAAGGCTAAGACCGCACACTCCTCTGCCTTTATACAATTCTACTTCACATAGTGTCTCCACCTTTCCCTGCTCGTTTCCTCAAATCGTAACAGGTGCAAGGAGAAGGACCAAAAACCAAGTTACCTGCTGAGTCACTGATGAACTGGAACAGACTTTTTTTTTCTGATTCCAGTATCGTTAACACAGTATTATATTAGTTTCAGGTGTACAATATAGTGACTCAACAATTCTACACATCACTCAGTGCTTATCCTAAGTGTATTTAAAAAAAAAATATTTATTTGACAGAGAGAAACACAGCTAGAGAGGGAACACAAGCAGGGGGAGTAAGAGAGGGAAAAGCAGGCTTTCCGCCAAGCAGGGAGCCTGACACGAGGCTCGATCCTAGAACTCCAGGATCATGACCTGAGCCGAAGGCAGTCACTTAACCAACTGAGCCACCCAGGTGCCCCTACCCTGCTAAGTGTATTCTTAATCCCCATCACCTGTTTCACTCAACTCCCCACCCCCAACAGCTCCCCTCAACATGTTTGTTCTCTAGAGTTAAGTGGAATACAAACTTTGTTAAACAGGACACTCCTGTTTCTCTAAATCCTGGGAAGCTCTGGGCCCCTCACCCTTAAGAGAAAGTTCTGGTGCACAGGCCACAAACTGGTTTCCATGGACATGTTTTCCTTGATTACTGCAATGTCTTAAAGAAAATCCGTATTTCTGGATTTAGTTTAAAACCTCCAGAAAATATAATAATACCATGTTCCCAGAACTGCAGCGGTCAGCTGCTGGTACTCGGTGAGGGCTACTCCTGTAGACGGGCCACACTCTGCACTTCAGTTTGCTGACAGCTCTACTTGCCAGCTTCACTTAAGTTCAACTACCTGTGTTCCAGCCACTTACCTCTCCTGTAGCCAAGGCCACAAAATTATCCACTGTTTTTGGAACAGTCTTTCCAAAGAGACCGATGACCACCCGGCCTATATCTTCATCTCCAATTCGCAGGTCAAAGAACACCTGAGGAAAAAGACCATTTCAAACTCAGCCTTTCTGAAGGGGTCTGGCCAGGGGAGGCAGGGCCCAAGAAGTTACCGTGAAGGTTACGGAAAAGAGCCATACTTTGAGAGCAGTGGTTCTGAACCTGATTTCAATGGTGACAAAAGCCTTCTGAGAATTTAATGAAGGCTCTGGACCCTTTTCCCAGAAAATGTTGTTTGCACTCCCTTTAGACTATACGGTAGCAAACAACCTTTAGTCGACATAAATACTGAGTGCAGATTCTAGAAATGAATATCAAAAACCCAAACGGAGGAGAATTTAACTTAGCACAAGGCTCAACTAGATTGCTGTGCTTTGTAATTCCAAGTGGGTAAGATCTGGCCCAAGTAAAGAAAGGATTCACAGTTTGCCAGACATGAGCCTTCACCTTCCCCAGCGCTGGACGGGATTCGCAAAAACTAGTTTGAGGTTGACAGTGCCAGCCCCGGCTGCATATGCTGGGCGCCCGCTCCTGGGTCACCGCAGGGGCTGGGGTGTCGGGGAGGAGCCGAGCAGTCTCTGGTCTGAATGAGGACAGCTCGGACGCCACGAGGCCACAGTCGGGAACCTAAGGAGGGCCTGAGCCAAAGCCCAGGACACCCAGGCCTGAGGTCCGGGAGCTTAAATGCCTCGGACACCGGTGACTTGCGGCGCCAAGGCCGGAACGCGGGTGACGCGGCTGGGCCTCATGAGGCAGGTCCGGGGAGGGGAGGACGGACCTCGACGGTGACTTTGGGCCCCTTCTTCTTCTCGTCGGCCGTGGAAGGACCTGGCAACAGCAGGAAGAAGACGGAGCCCACGACGAGGGCGGCGGCGAAGAGCACCTTCATGTTCCGCTCAGAGAGGCGCAGCATCCACCGGGCGAAGAGAGCGCGGCCCGGGCAGAGGAGGGCCGGAAGAGGGTGGGGACGCGTCGGCGTGGGCACCGGCTCCACCACCGACAGCGACTGGAGGGGAAACCGGGGCTCCTGCCCGCCTCCTGGCAAGAGGTGGTCCCTATTTCCCCCCTCTGGGTCGGCACCGGGTAGTAGGGTCTTGTGAGGGGCGTGGCCCGACCCGCCGTCAGGGCCGGCCAAGACGCGGGCTCGTGGGTGGTTGCCACGTTACTGTGGCCTCATTGGCTCTCCAACTCGCTAGCGCCCACCAACAGGAAGAGGATCACGGAAGGCGGCACCACCCCGAAGAGCACGCGGATTGGGTCTCTGAGGAGACTACAAGCCCCAGCATGCAGAGCGGCCTCTACCTCCGCCCTCCCCATCTTCCGGAAGGGGGAAGTTCTTTGGAGGTTTAGTTTATGTTAGAAAGTCCGAGGATTGGGGGAGAAGGAGCTTGGTATTGGGCCAGTCAACCATTAGCCACCACTAGCTTGGGTGTGAGTATGGTAGCTTCCCAAAACTCAGGGCATGCATCTGCTAACCCAGAGTAGTACCTTATACTGCACCTTCTACTTGCCTTGCAAAACTTGCTTCAAAGCCTTTCCTTTTTGACTTAGTCCCTGTCACTTTACTACCTATTTTTCTCTGGTCTTACTGTGCTTACTAGTGTATGTATGAGTCAGTGCACTTTATTATTGTATACTCTGTTTCTTAACTTCCTTTCTTTACCTATTTTCCTAGTTTCTTAACTTCCTTTCTTTACCTATTTACCTTTCCCTATTTATTTTGTTTTGTTTTAAGTAGGCTCCACATCCAGCATGGAGCCCAGTACCGGCTTGGACTGATGACCCTGAGATCAAGACCTGAGCTGAAATCAAGAGTTGGGACACTCACCGGACTAAGCCACCCAGCACCGCCAACTAACTACTTTTTTGTAGTTGCATGTGTTGCACTTATTTTGTGTACGTCTTCCCCAACACTACTGCAGGGCTGTGTCCAACAAATATTGGTTGTGATAGCATCATATTAACACAGAGATGGGAAATTATATATGTATGAAACGGCCTCAGGTTTACTCTTTTCTAGAAACCTCCAGGTCAGGGATAGTCGTCAGATGCCCTCACGCTTGTTCCTGTCTACCACATATATACTTCTTCACTAGGAGTCTTACCCAGAAAAATAAAAACCACATACATCTAAAATTTAGACCTATGACATTAAATGTCTTTAAAACCAGTTTTCAAAGATTAATGTGGGAATTCTTGGTCTTCACAGCCCAAATTATAGGTAGGATTGGCTCTGTTTAAATTTAGTCGCTTTATGAGGTCCGGACCTAAGTTGGCGGTTATGCATGGCCTCTGGCATTGTGGGTGCTTACCGGTCAGTGCAGCCAGGCTGCAAAGCATCCACAGGTGTCTCAAATAAACACAAATGACATTTGCTGTTTCTAATCCTCACACCTCAATCCAGACCACCTCAATCTGGTAAAGGTTCTTGTAGGTAACCGTTGCACTGACAGTATTCATCTTCCAATCCCCCCCACCCCGCAGCATTTTTTGGTCAGGCCTCTTTGGCCACTCATTGGTCTGATGCTGTCCACAGCCACTGAGAAAAATGCTTACCAAACTATGTTTTCAAAGTAGCCCTCTCCAGATGAGGAACTAGTGCTAAAACAGCATAAAAAACAGCTGCCTCTGGACCTCCTCCACTTCTGAAAGGAGGGGAAAAAGCTTGATGGATAAAATGTTCTCAATGTGAAGTCTTTCCTCTCATGATGATCTTAAAACATGTTTTCTGCTTACTTACCTACCAGTCAAAAAACTGCAATCATTAAGTAGTGATTTAGTAACACAAAACTGAAACTAGCCAATCATGCCAACTGACAGTTATTCTGTGGCCCTATATCTATAAAATGCACACTTGTGATTTTATAATTGCACATCATGGTTTTATCACCTATCTAGATGGTCAATTAGCAGAGCAGAATTACAAAGCTACTCCAAAGCTGTTCCTCAAATGTTCTGCCACCTAGGAACCACGGGCACACGGCAGCCAGTATGTGAGGCAGGAACGTCCAAGTTAAGTGACTGACAGGAGAGAGCAATGTTCAACCCAAAGGAATGAAGCAAGAATGCCCAAGTACCAGGCCTTATTTTCATTTGTCAGAGCCTTGAGTTCTATCAAGGTTAATCTTGGCTGAACTCGTAGTTACAAACAAACTAGGGGAAATGAAAACCAGACAAACCAACTAACCAAAGAAAATTAGTCAAGAAAGGTAAGACATTTTATTTTACATACAAAAAGGGTGCAAACTGAGGCCTTTCTTCCCCAAACTGGGGAAGAGGTATACTTAAAGATCACATTTGTGTTTTCCATGGTGCCCTAGGAAATGGGCTACTCTGAGATAACATATCAAGACCCATTTTCCATTTTTTTCCAAAGAAGGCTTCTTCCTCAGCAGAGGAGTTTTTCCCAATGGTGTACAAATCTCTCTCCTGGAGGAACCATTTCAAATACACTTGAAATTGACATTCATGCTTAAAAATACTACAAGTTTCATTTTCACAGCTGAGCTTTGCGACCAGTGCCAGGGTTTATGAAACATCACATATCTAAAGTAAAACAAAAAGTAAAAAAAGAAAAAAAAAAAGCATTTAACAATAATCAGACACACCCACACAGCAATTAAAACTGATTTCCACAGCTGATTTATACATCATCTAGTCTTAAAAAAAATTGCAATCAACATCCCAACATCTTTTTAGAACTACAATGGGCAAAGATTAAAGAGACAGAATAATAATATAATAAATTAAGAGCATGTAATATATCCAATGGGAATTGATGAATCAACATTACTTTCCATTGGGGGGGTTATATTTTTGGTTTCATCTCTCATCTTTTCCGCTGTTTACTCTTCTGCTCGATAAATGGGGCTCATTCCCAGAGCCAGCTTGCTGTGACACTAATTTGAGAAGCTCACTTGTTTACTTCTGAGAATATTCAGTAACATGTGGTCCCAGGCAGCCTGGGCTGTAAATCTTTATGGAAGTGAAATGCACAGATGAGAATGTGCACGAGCGCATGCACACACACACAGGCGCACAAGTGCAACCACACACACCCATCTGTAAATATATCTCCCCCCTAAAGAAATGGCTCATCTCTCCTGAGACATTCCTAAAAGACTGACAAGCCTCTTAAAAAAAGCTTTCGGTGCAAGGGCTAGCCTGGGATTTGGTCTGGAGCTCATGAAGAGGAACACTGAAAATGTCTCACCTGCCCTGAAAGAGGGGGTTTGCAGGGAAGAGGCAGTCAGGACAGCTGTCCTCTTGTGTGTGTTATTGGGATGAGTGCACTGCACCCCCACTTATTACCATGGATAACCCTCTGCTCTGAGACTTTGGAGGTGGTGATGGCACTGGAAATGTAACTGTGAGGACAAAGGGGAGGAAAGTAACAAAAAAAAATTCTGTCCACAGAACTGAAGTTTCTTTATAACATCAAGTTTGGTAACGAAACTAAAAATATGTGGAGTACATGTTCACTTTTTCCTTTGTAAGTTGATCTACAAATACTGGAGTGGACTTCCTGGTTGCTTTTTGAGGAAATCTGTCAACTACTACTTACTGTCTATATCCAGAGAACCTACTTACTATTTTGAATACAATGGAGAAATCTACTCTTTTGCACTCAGTCACCTGCAAAAGTAGTTATGGGACCTGTTTTTAAGGCTGCTTAATTGATCAAAGACTTTCAAGATTCCTTATTTGTGGCTAAAAACTGCTCAAAACTCTGCAAACCCTTACAAGGGCCATGGTTTCCTTTTTCTTATTCAGAAACAAAGCCACACTCCCCCCCACCCCCCCATCAAGACAACAAATCCATAGGTATCTCATTTCGATCCTGATCCTGCCCACCCAGCACAGGGATGACTGGGAGTCACTGGCCATTAATCTCTACATAGGGTTTTCCAGGAGGCCTGGAGTTGGCAAAAGCAAGAACCCCAGAGACAAATGCCTGTTGTTCATATGGACAATCCAGACAGGTGCCTCACGACACTGGTTCCTAAGGGTTGCTGGAATTCATCTGCCCACCTTGGGGCAATGGCGGGGATGGTGGCAGTGGACCGGCAAAGGCAACGTTGGCCGGATGGTGCTCCAGCTCCCAATCCGAGGGACTCCAGCCCTAACGTGGCTGACAGTGGAGACGACATTGTCAGGGCAACTCACTGGGGATGGAAAACTGTTCTAAAAATGAAAATGGAAGAGGTGACTGGGACACACAGGAGGCAAGTGGAATCGGGAGAGATGCATCAGAAGAATACCTTCCTTTGAGACGCTTTCTGGGCTGTGTTTGAGAAATGCAGGCCATGCTTGTTCACTGAGAGGGGGGATAGATCCTATCTTTTGCATACAAAAAAGTTAAGGCTATGATCTTATGATCTGTAACCACTCCAACATACATATCCATCACTGCATATTTCTGACACTAAAGATGGTTACTCCATTGAGAATCAACACTGAATATGCACCATGAGCGTACACTTCCAGCAAACTTAAGTTGGAATAAACAGATGATGGACCCTCTCCTGGCTAATGGCAGGGGTTGTTTCTTTGTACCTGGAGTTCACAGACATAAACAGGTAAATCAACACCACTACTGAAAACCCCAGGATCCTGCTGTCTCCTGTTGCCCCTGTGTGTCAGTGAAATGGAGATTTAACTGAAGGTCAGCCTAGTCCCTTGACTTGTACCTTTTTTCGACCGTTTACTCCTAGACAGACCCAACACAGCAGGATGTTCATTAAGGCAGTCACGAGAGCACAGGGGCTGCTGGCACACTGCCTGCCCTTGCAGAGGAGTCCAGAGTGAGATCCCTGGGAAATGGCAGGAGTGTGTGGCAAGTGGTCAACCCTTATGATGCCCGACCGTGCTGATGCAGGTCATCCTCCGGGCCTACAGCAGGGCCATTTATGCCTGGCTGGACCCCTGGGCTGCCTGCCTCAATCTGCTCAGGATGCAATGCCAGAGGGACTGCAGGGCTCCGGAGAACTCCTGATGGCATGTAATAAGGGTTTTCTAATGAACAGATAGATGCTGTTAGTACTTCCTGTTAACTCAAAAGCAATTGCATCAATCCCAAAGAAAAATATCCCGAGACACCATGTTGTGAAATAGAGAAAGCTCAAAAAACTGCAGTGAGTGGACGGGGTGGCTGGTGGGTGGAGGGAGTGCTCAGTCTCGGGGGGCCTGGCCAAGGCACAGTGCTAAGAAACTAAGAAACTAGAGCAAAAGGGTGGAGGAGGGAGCCCTGATGTGCTGGTGGGGATGGTACTGATGGCCAAATTATTCCTTAGGTAGTCTTTTTATTCACTTTTTCTTTTTCAGGAAGATCGAAATAAGAGTCTCTCAGGGGTCTGGGACCGTTGGAGTGCTAATGGCCCTGGAAGAATCACCATGACCCTTTGTTATGAAAATCACATACCTAGTAAGAGATTTGTGGGGGGCAAAGAACAGTGCATTAGGAAGGACGGCCCATAACTGCTTAAGTTTAAATCCCTCAAGAGCTAGCCTTTAAAACCATTTAGGCCCCCCCAAAAGTCACAAACCCAGCTGCAAGGGGGCCTGCCCTGAGCCAAGCTGGTCACTGCCTTTGCTTTTTTATGGAAGCAGAGGTGGGGAGGCACTTAGTGGGTATGGAGTGCCAGGATGCTAGAGGCTTTGTCACCATTTCCCCTTGCCCTCCTTTGAGAGAGAGACAAGGGGTAAGGAAGTTAAAGATTCTATACAGGAAGTCTGAGTTGCCTAAATGCCAACCGAGAAATAAGTTTCCATGATGGTGCCTTAACCACTAGGTAATATTGAGGAAGCAATATTCAAAATCCTTGTGGAAAAGGGACGTGACACTGTGTCTCCCAGCCACTCTGTTCTGTGTAGAGGAAAATTTCTTGTAAAGAAATGAAAGGTCACAATCTCCACACGAGCTAAGCAAGTCTGAAGCCAGTGAAGTGGTACTTCCTAGCCAAGGCCCAATGGAACGGCTGAATTCCGATCCATGCGACTACTGCTATTTCTGCTCCACGTGAGATACATCAAGGGACTTGTCAGGACTTGCCAATTACCAGAAAGTAGCCCCACATCGTCTGGTCCAAAAGACGGCCCTCCACCTTAAGCCAGAGGCAAACGATTTCTGTGATCCCCAAACTGACAGACTCAGTCACCAGTCACTGGTCCTCCATGGTTAGCTTTCTCTACTCCCAAATACAAGGTCTTGTTCCCTGACACGATTCTCTCTCCTCTTATCACATCTGGAATGAGGTCATTATTTGCATAAGCCACTGAGCTCAAATGAAAATTGAGCACAATAAGATTAACTCCATACATTGATGTCTTTCCAAACAGTGAATGAAGAACCAAGAACCTTCAAGGTAGTAGGTTAGGTGGCTACCTGACATGGGAAGGCATACAGTGGACTGGGGAAAACATGCTCTTGATACATGGCCATCTTATTTGGAAGGAGTCTACATCCAACTGAGAAGATAATTTCAGATCTTTCATTTCAGTATCCTTTCCCCCGGAATTTTCCAGCACCAACCAATCTTATCCTCCTGTTCATGGCAGCCCCACATGTTCAGTCCTGAGCCTGCTGTTGTGGACCTACTGGGAGGAGATCTGCAGGAGCTTTCCGGTAAGGCAGGCCGGCCCAAATGCTATCACTCAGCTACTGGGGCAGACAGTACACACTGATTTTATTTCCTGGCCCTATGATGCCAAATCCTGAGGTTCTTCTGGCATTTGGAAGGCAGGCTCACTTTCCTCCTCTTCCACTAGTGGCAATATGGCAGTGACTCTTTCATCACTAATTCTGTCCTCCAAGTCACTAAGGAAGTCACATGGCTATCTAGTTGGAAGTCCCTGGCAGTGGAGGAAACCAATTATTTCCAATTTTTTTGTCAAGCATCTCCTTCTCCTGGTCAGTCTGGCTTGGCTGGCTCATCCCATGTGCTGGAGAGCAAGGCTGTCCAAACTGTAGGCTGATGAGGTCAAGAGGCTCTGGTAGGACATTTTTCAGCAGTTGAGAAGATGAATGAATATTCAAGTATGTTTCCTTGCCAACCTAAGTGTTTACTCAGAATGACACAGTTTGGCTTCTTCTCTTCTGGGTGCTGCAGACCCAACTTTTTCCACTGAGCATGTCCTCTGGACCCATGTTCTCTCTGAATGGCTTGGCTGGCCCCATCCCTCTCAAAAAAGAAAAAAGTAAAACTCCCGATATAACCAGACACAATATGCATCTGCCATGTTTTCTGTTAAACAAACAAACAAAACCTAAAAGTGCAATAAAGTCAGTTTTCTTTTTTCCTTTGCTCCGAACAATGTGCATTGTCCTACTACTGTCTGAGAGAGCTTGTCAAGAGAGCGAAGGACGCCAACACGTGGGACAGTAGACTGCAGATTTCTTACAGCTTGTATCCAACAGTGTAACTTCACAGGAGGGAGCGGGGGAGGGAGGAACCTGCACCCCATGGCCAGCTGGAAATGGAGGCTGCCCAGGCACAGAGGCTGAGGGAGCCGTACACTGCCAGGCACACCAGGTGGCTGGAGAAGCGTCTTCTCCCCCCCAGGCCTGCCATCTTCCCTCTGCCTTCCTGGCCACACCCCCAGCCTCCGCTGTCCCTTCAGCAAAGCTTTTAACTCACTAGCTTTTAGGCTGGAGAGGGATGAGGGTGGGGCAAGAACCGGGAGTAAACTACCAGCCAGGGAAGAGAATAGTAGTCCTTGAGTTTTTGTGAATGACGCCTTCACTGTAAACAATAGGAAGGAGAGTCACCCAGGTGGCCCCCAGGGCAAGCAGTGCGGGAGCAGCGGCTCTGGGACCTGCTCAGAGCGTCAGACAGGCAGGGGAGGCCAATGACCCACTGGGCCCTGGCTGCCCGCACTGGCTCCTTCTGGGGGCATCTGTTTTCTTCTTTTTGGTTTGGATCTCTACCCTCCCCACAGAGGAGTCCCTTCCAGTGAAAAATCGCAGGAGCTGCAGGTGCAATCAAGTTCAAGTCCCCAGGGCCTGAGGACTCCTGGGAGGCACTGGTCACTTGTGGCGCTGGGCAGCCTTCTTCCTTTTCCTCTTAAAGAAACAGCAGCACCTGGAGCACAAGGAACATCACAAGTCAGTGCGGGAGGCCTGCAGCTTCCAACCGCTTCTGCCTGGTCTGCTTACTGCGGGGTTGGGGGGTTGGGGGGGGGCTTTTCCCCCTGGCACCCACCCACAGGACCAGCCCCGTCTACGGTGCACACACTGGAAGCAGTGGGCAGTGTCTGCCAGGAAGGCCAAAGGAAACAGCTGCTTCGTTTCAATCTGCAGCTATGAAACCTCCTCGGCAAAGGCTGCAGGCTAGGCAGGGCCGAAACAGGCATCTCTGGGAGGAGGAGGAAGGAGGCTCGTTTCCCTGTCTCCCACTCAGCCCACATAGCTCATCTTTATCTGGGGGTCCTCAGAGCTGGGGGTCCTCAGGGCTGCTTAAGACAGCAAAATGATCTCATGCAGCTTCAGTAGCCAGCGGGTATGCAGCTAAACTGAGGCAAGCAAATCCCCCACAAAATATGACTAGAACTCTAGCAGTCTCTCATGACGATGCAGAGGAAGGATTAAGGCTTCTCTCCATCCCGCAGCCTCACCCCCACCCTCACCCAGCCCGAGCAGGCAGGAGGAGCCCCCAACCTAGTAAGAACTGTGAGCCCAGATCCCGACTGAAATAAGCACAGCCCACTCTCCGCTCAGAGAGGACCGGGCAGCCCGGGAGCTGACCGTCAGCAAGCTTATGGCTGCAGGGTCCTCAACTTAGCTCCTGAGCCTGCTGCTGGATGCCAGACAGGGTGAGAGGACTGGCCCTCGGCAGGGCGGAGGTCGGGGCCTGCTCTCCTCCCCTGCCCTCCACGTACCGCTCCCTTGGGCAACAGCCACGGTTCCAGCACTGCCCTGAGCCTGAGCATCTCCTCCTTACTCCTGTCCCTGGAGTGGGGAGCAGCTCCCACTGAGGCAGTGACTAAGTCCAGAAGGGGGTGATGAAGGCAGTGGCATGGCTGGTGCAAGAGACAAGTCCTTCCCAGGAAGTGGACACATGGAGAATGAGGATATGAGGGCCGGAAGGTGTGGATGGGTCAAAGATGCCAGATAGTGAAGAGGAGTCAAGCTGCAGACTTGACCCTTGAAAGGAAAGCTTTTCGAAGAAAACAGTCTCTGGAGAAAACTCTCTCTGGTTCTCCTGATTAAATCCCTCTGGGTTTAAGACCAGGGCTATTCATATGAAAATGAATAACTGTTGCTTACTTCTTATGCCCCCACATTCTCCACTGTAGCTAAGATTCTCTCCTTTTTCAGACCCGTTGGTATTTTGACACCCAATGGACAGGTTATTAAAAATTTGGAGGTCTCTTAGAATGCTGAAACAGACATTTATACAGGTAATGATAACCTTTAACCATATCTGGATGTATCAAACATGAAAATTTTTGGAACAAGGGCCTTCTTAAGGGTGCCTTAAAAAAGATTTTCTGAGGGTATCAATGACTTTTGTGAAATACTACTTTATTTATTTATGTAATCTCTACTCCGACACAGGGCTCAAACTCATGACCCCAAGATCAAGAGCCACATGCCCTTCCTATCGAGCCCGCCAGGTACCCCATGAAATACTATTAATGGGTGTGAATATAGTCACTAAACAAATGGCAGGTGTATTTGGGGACTGAATCAATTACTTTAAATGAAAATGACCAATGCTTTTTGATTAAGAACGTCTTCTCCCTGGAAAAGGCTTCAAGAAAAAAATGGTCTTTTTCTATTATACATGCTACAGAAAATGGACATTTCCAAGTTAAAAGTCCTGAAATTAATATAAAATAAGGCAAGTTAAATCTCATGAGAGCAGCGGTGCTTCAATTCCCTGTTAACCACGATTTTCAGAGACATCACTAACATTTAATTCAATTTCTTCTTTTTTTTTTGGATGGTGCTAAAATAAGGGTTTTGTGTTTTTAATAAGAAAAATCACAATGAAGTCTGAAATACTATTATGGTCCACTTCAAACTACACTATTTCATTTTACCTCCTTCGAGGCAAGTCCTGAGAATTAACGTCTACTTACAAGCACATCCTAACCGGACCGGTGGTGTTGAATTTGCCTGACCTGAAGGAAATGTGAGCTGTGGTTTTCAGGCCTGGATGAAATTTTGCTAGTTACTGTAGTTAATGATTCCATAGTAGAAGCTTTTCATAATTCTAACCACAAGGAAACAGATCCCACAATCTGCTCTTTGACCCTCAAGTTTCTATGGTCACTACTAGCAACAGGGCCCGTTAAACTGGGTCAGACCCCCGACCGAGCCCACTGATGACTCCATCCAGGTGTTTTACTCTCCAAAGAGAAGGAAAGTGAGTGATGAACCCTTCTTGTGTTGTAAGTTTTCTTCCAGTTGATTCTCCGACTGGATGACCAGAAGTTCTTAATATGCTGGAGTGAGAATCAATGTAGTCTCCCTACTCACAAGTGACCACGGGCTCTTCCCCCAGACCTGTGAGCCACTAGCTTGCCCACACTGCTCTCTTGCTATGTCCAGGCCCTCTCCCCTTCTGCTACGTCTCTTCTTGAGTGTTCTTTTACATTCTTCCCTTGCTCTAACACCTGGCCTCAAACCCCACCATATCCATGAAGTCTTTCTTGACCATTCCTGTCCATAGTGACCTCTTAAGGGATAATAACAAGTGTCCCAGAGAACGACTTGTCCTTTCAAGTATGTATATCTCATGTCTATAGCTAGATGGCACCTAAGCTTTTTGGAGTTCCTAAGCTAGCCAGTACTTAAACTCTTGGGGGACCCCGTAGAGTTCCAAGCAGAGTTGGATGAGCACACAGCAGGCCCTGTATTTGCAGTCAGGATTATGTGGCTGACACCTCACAGGAAAAAACAGACTATGGCAATGTCAGATTTACAAAGACATGTTTGTTAGATAAACAGGCCAGATGCACTCCTCAGTACTATAAGACTGCAAAGTCTATTTCCATTAAATCCATTTGTTATCTTCCACACAGCCCTGACCGCGGGGAGACCCTGCAGGCAACCTGGCTTAGACCTCGGGGTTCAAAAACTGGTGTCCAACCCAGTCCCTGAAGACGAACAGAAGCGAGGTGCTCACAGAGTCCAGCAGCTGTTCACCAGGTAGAACATGACCCCATGAATGAAGACGACGTGGGGGAGTTCTCATTCCAGACTGCAACAGGCCAACTGGCTCAGGAGCATCTGGAAGGCCACGGGCAGCAGCTAAGAAGAAAGCTGGCGAGGGCTCTTTCCTGTAGCAAGTATGTGCCTCACTGAATGTGAATTCCTTAGGGCTTCCCTTTCGGCGGTAGCTCCTATTGTTCCTAAGAATGCATTCAAGGAGCCTTTTCCAGGAATGGGAAAGAGAGGCTCCAATACCTCATTAGCTGAGTCAGCCCTTGACCCACTGAATGTACTCAGACAGGGAGGAAAAAAAAAAAAAAGAAAAAGAAAAAGACAATAAACGAAAACAAACGAACAAAAAGAAAACCTAAAACAACAACAACAACAAAATGTCCATTTCTCCCCAAGAAGGAGCTCTTTTTGAGAGACTCATTCTACAGATGAAAGAACCAGCTGAATGAAAAAAGGAAAGTCATGGATTTGTTCCAAAGCAGCCAATTTCCAGGTGACAGACCAAGCTACAGAATGTGAAGTTATCTGGCAACAACTGGCATGGATGGTGATCTAAACAACCCATGTCGTACCTTGTCCCCCTGCTCCTGTCCCTCTCTGTCCGATCATCTCTGCTCTATTAATTTGGGAGACAATTTAACTCAGCTAAAAATAGAAACGTAATTTTGGATACTGTGGGATACTGTTTTGACAGGAGGAGACAGCGATGAGATGGGTTTGAAAGGAAAGAAGGAACAGATTAATTCCTGGGTGTAGGCCTGCCCCAGCCCCACCTTGTGGATCTAGTTCCCCAGTCTGGGTGGTTATGGCACAAGGCGGCGTATGGGAGCCAGTGTTCCTAAGGCATTTTGTTTGGCTTTGCCAATCCCAGCCTAGTCTGGTCCGCTTCCCTAGCATGTGGACTGGAGAGAGGGACTCACCACAGGTTGAGCATTTTCAGGCAGCTACAGAGTGTGTAAAGAGAAAAACACAGAAGGGAAGAGAGAAAGAGAGAGATATTAGTCCACAGAGGTGAGATGGAAGCGACTCCCTGTGAGCCATGCAAACATGCAGTGCGTGTCTGTGTTTCATTTCCTCCTCTGATAAGGTACGATGAGTATGCCCAGGCTACTCGGCCCCCACACTGAGGTGGAGGGGGCAGGCGCCTGACAGAAGTATCGAGGAGGGAGCTGGATATCTCAGCGAGGGGAAGGTAAGACAGAGAGAGTTGGCGGGAGCTCCAGACTGGGTTTTCTTGGGCAATTTCCAGAAAGGGAGCAGGAGAAAGAGGAAATGATCCTGCCTCTAAGACTTCAATCAAGCACCAAGTGAGCCATTTTGGTTCCCATACAAAGTCTTACTGTGCAATGTTAGGCTGACCTCCCAACTATTCTGAGGGAAAGAGAAGTCCTTAGCCTTTCTATAATTCCGACATGCCTGACCAAAGCAGCTGGCAGTTAGCTCTCCTTCTAGAAGGGGAAAAAGCCTTCAGCAACACTTTATTTTAGTAGGAAATGTAGCAGAGCAAGAAGGGTCATTGCTCTGGACTAAGGTAAAACTGCCAGGAGAAGGGCCTACATCCCACTCTTGTTAATTCCCAGGAGAAACTGCGAAGTTATAGTAATAGTCAGTGGCTAACCAAAAACTCCTATTTTTACCGTAACAAAAATCAACCAAAATGCTGTCTTGCCTCACCACCCTTCCAATCCTACTTAAATAAGGACATGTGTCCTATAGCCACAAGAAAAGGGCAGTTAGATGTTCATTTAGTATACAGAACAAAAACCAAGACCCTGTCACCTCTCTCCTCCTTTATACAAAACAAGCTGGGTGAGGAAACCAAACTCAAAAGCTTGGAAGCGAAGGTTTCACGCATCTCCCCAGTCCTCGGGTGACTCCTGACACAGGCCACAGCCCTCTTCCCTCACGAGCGGGCTGAGTGGGCAAATGGCGCCACAGCTGCATGTGCTGACGGGCTGTTGGGGGCGTCTTGTGCTTCTCTAGCTGTGACTTCTTCCCACGAAAATGATCGAGCAGGTGCATTCATGGCTACCCCCTCCCTCCAAAACACAGAGGCGGCCAAGAAGAAACACCATGGCTGTGCTGACAGTTCCCTGGGCATGATGGACTGAGAGCCCATGAGATCACTAGGGGCATCAGCCCACCAAATGCCCTAAGCTTGGAGCTTTTGGATGACAGTTGGTCAAATACAACTGCTCCCCTCTGGTTTCCGCACACGTCAGAAGGCCCAAACCTGGAATTGTTGGCAAAGAGGCACAGGAGTCTTTTTTACTAAATGGGGAGACTTTAAACGCTCTTCACATCCTAGAGTTTAGAATATACCAGGACAGAATTTACCACATTGCAATCTCTGCGTGTGAACAGCCCCTATTTTACACACAGGACACAAACACCACACTCACATACACAATCAGTGTACACATTTACCAAAACGAAATGAGAGAGTGGGTTCAAAAGATAAACCTGTATAGGACATACTATAAGACGAGAGCCCATTCAATCTTGGTATTCAAAGTGCACTACTAAATCCAGAACTAAATGCCTAGGCTTCTGTGTAATAGCCACATGAACTGGGAGTGAGGCGGGGTGGGAACGTACAGCCCTCTTTCAAGCCCAATGTTTAAATCAGAACATGCTGAAGGCCCTGAGTCCCAACCCTGGCCACACATTCGAATCATTGGAACTTCACAATTTCCTGATGCCCAGTCCATAATCCCAGATAAAATCTGAATCTCTGAGGCCAGGATTCAGATATATGTACTTTCTAACAGGCCCCAGGTGATTCCAAAGTGCAGCCAAGGCTGAGAACCCAGAGGATAAGAAATACTATACTGTTTATTTCAGAGAATGAAGTTTTGTCATGGAAACTAAAAAACTGTGAGTACCATTAAAAATCTCCAAAGTCTCTGAGAATAGAGAGCATGTTTCCTTACTAAAAATGGTCTCTTCCTGGCATTAAAAACTCCCCCTGCCTTCCTTACTTATAAGGGCCCTACAGAAATGAGGAGCAGCATCTGAAGCTGCCTACAGTCAGCAGGGACTTGACAAGAGAGGGTCGAGGTCATCCTTCAGTTGCTTTTTTTCTACTGGGTAGGAATCCCCAAATCCTGGCTTCTGAAAGAAAAAGACCTCTTGGAAGCAAAGTGAGCCTATCATCTGGATGGGCAGGAGAGCAGAGGAGGGGGCAGGGGACAAGCATGCAAAGTGTAGCTGGAAGAGAATGCGGGGCTCGACTGGCCTCCCACCATTTTATACTCAGAGGTGTAGGCTCGTTCCGGCGACTTTTGAGGCCATCTGGGGGCTCAAGAGAGCACCTGGGACACAGTGTCACTATCTGCATGTTGCCTGCTTCTGAGAACAAGATGCTGGGATAGCCTAAATGTTCTCAAGAGGTTTATAAGAAAGGTCATCCATATCAGGCTTGGCAGCAGTGACTGATTTATTTGTAAAAGACCTCTGTCTCCCTGTCTCATGTCTTCTTGGAGTTTAAGTCTGGATTGGAATTTGGGATGGGGCAAAAGGGAAGGAAGCGACAGAAACACTGCTTTTCCAGCAGACTTGGCAGTTCTTCCCCCTCCTACCCCATATGCTGGGATTTAACCACACGCCATGCAGAGAGCACCAAGGGGCTGGCGGTATGCAGGTAGGGCGACACATTCACAGGCAAGAGAAGCAGGAAAGGGGGTGGACTCATCCCTCCCCAATAGTGTGATTTCCTCTCCTCCCAAGAGTCTTCCTCACAGGTGTACAGACTATGCTGCCTAATTTATCAGAGTCTCTCTGATTCCAGAATCGTTTAAGTGAGAACACAATGGCCCTAAAACCCTTGCTCCAGGACTGTACATGCAGAGTTCTTAGCCAAGAAATCAAAAGCTGTTCAGTATGGCCCATGATTTAAGATAAGCAGATTTTTCTCTGTATCTCACAGGGAGCAAGAAGCTTGAGGGACCCAAGAGGCTCATGACTACTATCCATTTTAACTCTTATACCATGATTTTTTCAGTTCACTAGGTCTTTTGCCCCATGTGGACTAGAAAAATGTGATGGTCTTCCCAGAAACCACAGCTAAAAAAGGGCAGAAGCAGCCTTAAGGTACATGCAAAAAATAAAATGGTCAAAGGAAGAAAGCTGAGGTCACAAGCACAAGGAATCCAGTCTGAGATGAGGAGCACATAGGAAGGAAAGACAGAGAAGACTTTTCAACCAGGACTCAAGAGCCCCCTTGAAAGATGAACGTACTTAGCCTCCTCGACTACCTCCACCTCGGCGTGAGCTGTGATTGGTGCGTTGGAGTGGGCTCCCGTGGGGTCATCGACATTCAGCTCTCCATTGGTTGAGCTAACCACCTGAAACAGAAAGACGGAGTGTGACAGATGCCATGGCAATAGGAGCCCCTAAGGGAGATCTAGTCTCTAACTTAGGTACTAACAGGCAGTGTCTGGAATGCTTGTCTTCCTGAGCTGAGGGGCCAAATGTCCTCATTTAGGTCAGGGTCCCAGGACCATATCATGTGAGAACACAAAATGCACTGGCGTAATCATGTAATAGTCACTTTCAAACTGAATGCCTGCTCTGTGTCAGCACTCGGCTACACTGTGTGTGTAAATTTAATTTTCACGAAAAGCCTGTGAAAGAGGTCATGTTACTCTAAGTCTACTTCTCTCAGTTTCTTATGCTAGAATTATAAATTGATGATGTTGAAAAAAATTCTAAAAAGGAAATCAATAGTGGGCATCAGAAACTGTAAGCAATCACACTTTCCTTCAGAAATTTCTTCACGGCTTTGACCACTGGTTTGAAGTTACTCAAACAACAAGACTGACGCACCCTCTCTGGTGAGAGGGCAGATGGTAAGGAAACACTTTCCCCTGGAAGACCAGTCTTGTTTCAACAACCTTTATTTCAGGTTCACTGTCATTCCATTTCTCACTGGTGGTCCCCGAATTGTAAGTGAAGGCTCTCACTCCTGTCATCTGGTTAATGTGGACCCGATCAGGCTTCTCTTGCTTGTGCAGCTGCTTCTGTCACCTGGTTTCATTTCCAGCACATGATTCCTGCTTATGTGGGTGCTGGGAAGTGGGAAAAGGGACCCCGCTGCACAAACCACTCTGCTGTTAAAGACCTTGGCTGAAACATGGGAGAGAACCACAAAATAGGATAAACGGTTCGGATATCACATGCCCTTGGGTAAGTAACTTCATCTACTTGAGACAGTTTCTTACAGGCTGATGGGAGAATTACACAAGCAAATGCACCAGATGGCGTCAGAAGGACACCCAGCACACCACACAGTGGTAGGGCACACACAGCAACTAAGGTATGGGCTCGAGGGTTAGGCAGCCCAAGGTGTGAACCCTAGCTCCACCACATACTTGCTGTGGTTCCTTGGGCAAGATCCTCAATCTTTCTCTGCCCGAGCTCCCTAAATTAAATGGGGAAACGATGCTGCTTGCACCTAACAGGGTTACTGTGCAGACAATCCACCCTGAGTGGGGAGCCCAGTGCCATGGTACGAGGCAGCGGCTCAGGAAGTGTTCATGCTACTGTTTAGTCTCCCACCGTAAATGTTTATTCTTATCTCTCTCTTGATTTGGGGTCCTCACCAGCAGCTAATTTGAAAAAATATCAAGCATAGTCATGAAAAGGAAGGTAGGAGGAAATGTTTAGGGTAAGGGGCTCTTTGGGGTCCTTATACAAAGAATAAAGGGCACACAAGGTAAACACTACTTAGTAGCAGTCTCTACTTACCATTATTTCTAAACCAGAAATATTTATTGTTCTTATTGATAACACATGCTTATATAATTGAAACAATGCTATACAGTTAGTCAAAGAAACCTACAACATTAAATTTGGGCTTACCGAACGGATTTGCTAGTGATCAAATTTAGCAGCTCTCATTCATGGAAACACTCAACCTTATTTATCTCCTGACATGACATAATAAATATTATATAACATTATTTATGTAATATTCTTGCCCCCCTCCAAAAAGTTTTATCTGAATCTAAGTATGATGGATGAAAAAACAGCACCCCCTAAAAAAAAACCCAGACAAACCCAGCCTGGACTCTTCAAAAAAGACTTCTCTGAAAACCTTTTCCCCCCTTTTAACGCAGGGCTAAGTGTTACAGACTAAACGATATTAAGCGACAAAGAGATTGAAAGAAACTAATGGTACCTAAGAACTAAATGCCAATGCCAACCTCAATGAGGTTCTGCACACTATAAAATTAATCTGGGGGCCAACTGGAAATGTGGTAAGGACTGTAGATTAGATATTATGGAATTACTCAATTTCTTAGATATGATGATGGTAATGGTTACATGAGAGAATGTCTTTGTTCTTAGGACAGGGCGACTAAACTATTATATTGTGAGATAAAATGCAATGATGTTTACAATTCACTTTCAAATACTTTAGCACACACTTTCCCCCTCCCTCCCCGCCCCCCACCACAGAATGAAAGACATGGGGCAAAATCTTAATATCATTCATCTATGTCAAAGGATATGCACGGGTTCATTTGACCACCACTACCACTACCACCAATAACTTCTCCATAAATTTGAAAATTTCAAGATAAGAAGTTCAGGCAATAAACAGCAAAAATGAAATGTGATGAGTGAAGGTTTACAGATTAGAGAAGCACAGCTCCTCATGTCAATGCTGTCCTATTAACTTCCTCAGCCTACATTTATTTCCTGGGACACATTCTGGGTGCACGCTGGCGATCATGCTGGTAAATTCATTCTGCCAGCACAAGGGCTAGCAGAGAAATCCTTCTAAGTTTCCCAAGGAACAATTCAGGAACTGGACAAGATGTTAAAGAGAATGTCTTGGCCTCTACTGACACAAAGCAGTGGTCACCAGGCGTCACCACTGCCAACTGCTTGACAACTTTCGGTCACAGTGCCTGTCCGCAGCGTTTTACTCATCATAGGCTCTCTAATTCCTCTTGGCTACGAATTGCCACCTGGCCCATAAGCAATGTCCTTGGGCAATCTAAGGAAATAGAGGTATTTCCATTTCACAGACTGGACTTCTTGTCTGTATCAATGAGTGCCTGGTCTCAAATGAATCAGGCACAAATGGGAACCTAATCACCAGGTGTCCAACTTGTAACCAGCTATACCTAAAATATCCTACTAACCTAGGTCTTTAGAGCATCCACTTCGGAGGCTGGAGGGATAGTGGGTCAAACCACTGAGCTGCCTGCCTAGCCGTGCAGTGGAGTAAACGCTCCTGCAGGTGACCAGAGAGCTGCACTCCGGGCCTCACTCCACACCGGCCTCATCTGTGAGCCCTGGTTTCTCGTTCTGTAAGACGAGGCTGACAACTTTGGTCCTCTCTACCTCATAAATACTATGGCAGTTAAATACAGGATGTTGAGGAAAACTGTAAACAAAGCCTCCCAAAACCGCTCCCCCCGAATAACAAAAAAACCAAACCAAAATACCCTTATGAATGTAATGAATTATTAGTACTTAAAAAATATATTTTATTTATTTGACAGCAAGCAAGAGAACGAGCGAGCAAGAGCCAGAGCAGGGTGAAGGGAAGAGGGAGAAGCCAACTCTCTGCCGGAGCAGGGAGCCCAACGTGGGATGAGCTGAAGGCAGTCGCCCAACTTACTGACCTACCCAGGGGCCTGAATCTTTAGTATTTTAAGCGGTATCATTTTTATACCCTTTCTACTGAATTTTTAGTATAATTTCATCAAAAAATAAGCTTATTTGTGTACCTGGAATGTTGAAAGTTATTTTGATATAATCACTATTAATATTACTCCAACATTCCTAGGGCTATATCACATAACATCAAAGTAATTAATATCTTAAAGAACTAACCGAAAGAGATTAAGGTGAAGTGTTATTTATTTTTTAAAGATTTTATTTATTTGACAGAGAGAAACACAGCCAGAGAGGGAACACAAGCAAGGGAAAGGAGAGAGGGAGAAGCAGGCTTCCCGTTGAGCAGGGAGCCCGATGTGGGACTCGATCCCGGGTCTCCAGGACCATGACCTGAGCCGAAGGCAGTCGCTTAACCAACTCAGCCACCCAGGCGCCCCTTTATTTTATTTTTAAAAAAATTTTATTTATTTATTTGACAGAGAGAGAGAGATCACAAGTAGGCAGAGAGGCAGGCAGAGAGAGGAGGAAGCAGGTTCCCCGCTGAGCAGAGAGCCTGATGTGGGCCTCGATCCCAGGACCCTGAGATCATGACCTGAGCTGAAGGCAGAGGCTTTAACCCACTGAACCACCCAGGCGCCCATATTTTAAACTTTAGTTCTTAATATTGGTAACATCTCCTTTAATAAGTAATTTAATATTTTAAGTAAAAAAATTCAGTTACTAACCCCCATTTTTCAAAACATGACCATGAAGAAAAATGAGAGTCATATACCAAAGGAACCAATACCTTAGCTGATAGTAAACATTTCAATCCTGCTTCTTCTTCTTCTTTTTTTTTTTTAAGATTTTATTTATTTATTTGACAGAGAGAAACACAGCCAGAGAGGGAACACAAGTGAGAGAGGGGAATGAGAGAGGGAGAAGCAGGCTTCCCGCCAAGCAGGAGCCCGATGTGGGGCTCGATCCCGGGTCTCTGGGATCATGACCTGAGCTGAAGGCAGTGGCCCAACCAACTGAGCCACCCAGGCACCCCTCAATCCTGCTTCTCACAACTAACATATGTGGTAGTTCTGTACTTTAGCTTTCCTATCTATAAAATGGTTATACTATTGATGTCAACAAGAATTATAATTAAAAATTATAAAGATATGAGCAAAGTAAATACTAGTTAAAAGTTAAATGTCATTCTTAAGTCGCATACCTTTGCCTGATCCTGGAGCTTTCTAGATATTTCCTCTCTATTCTAATTTAAACAACTTTGGAGTCATCTTTTTGAAAGAGAAAAATATACTGCCTTCTCAAATTTAGATCTTCCATGTGTGGAAGATCTGTGAAAACAGTGGCAGGATGGGAACCATGGTGGTGGGGGCAGAAGGTCTGCCTTTTCAACAGGTTAGAATGGGAGTGTCCCTGTGTCTTATCAGAGCAAACTCCTCTCATTTTGGTGCCCTGCACAGGCTACCAGAGTTGTGGTGTGTGCAGGTCATTCCAGTAGGCAAAGCACAGTTTGACCACATTACCTTTGGGAAATGAGACAACTTGAAAATGCGTGGGCATGTGTTGTGTTAGAAAAACATGGCTGATCTGGTTTGCAAAAAGCATAGCTTTTATGAGTATACACAAACTGGGGCTACAGTAACAGCGGCAGATGTACTGAGGAGCACCAGGACTTGATGTAATCTTAGGGAAATGGTTGCCTGTCCCCTATCCAAGTGTCAAGGAAGTTGGCAGACTAAGTTTATAAGGGGTAGATGGACATTGCATTTTTCTTTCTTTCTTTCTTTTTTTTTTTAAAGATTTTATTTATTTATTTATTCGACAGAGAGACACACAGCGAGAGAGGGAACACAAGCAGGGGGAGGGAGAAGCAGGCTTCCCACCGAGCAGGGAGCCCGATGTGGGACTCGATTCTGGGTCTCCAGGATCATGACCTGAGCCGAAGGCAGACACTTAACCAACTGAGCCACCCAGGCACCCCGACATTGCATTTTTCAAAAGTGCTGCCAGAGACTCTAATCAACTTCAATTTTAAAGACAACCCCTCATAATGGACAATAGGAAGCACTGTCCAAACGAGCACCTCTGTGTTCTAGGATCACAAATCTAGTAAACACAAATCTAGTAAAATATGCCTGATTATGAGGTATTTTCCTTTTAAAATATTTGATATTTGCATTTTCCCCTAATTAAAAACCATGTTTATTGTAAAAAAAATTAGAATGTTAAAAAAGACTACATAAAAAGTGCCGAGCTTCCAGAGATGGTATCACATGGACATGACTAGTGGGAAATTTAATATTTTTCCTTGAGAACAAGTTTATGCAAAGTATTTACATAAAAAGACAAGTTGTAAGTATTTTAGGCTTTGTGGACTGTACAATCTGTGTGGAAACTATGCAACTCTGAGCATGAGAGCATACATCCACAATATATAAAAAATGGGAATGCGTATATTCTAATAAAACTACTTATAAAAACAGGCAGAAGGTGGGAATTGGCCCACTGGTTGTATCTGCCCTCCCTACTCTACATTGTTTCTTTTTTTTCTTCTGCATACACTAACATATGTGTATGTTATTCCTCATACACACACGCACACACACACACTAGCATCTATGTGTGAAAACAAAAATGGGGCCAAATTTCACATACTGTTTTACATGCTGATTTTTCCATAAAAGATCTTAGACATTTCCCACAGGACCCAGAGATCGTTAGGTACTGTATGGAAGTATTATGTTTGTTTCATTAATGCCAAATTTTATTTTTTAGTAAATGGTCAACTAATAAAAAGTTAGTTGTATCAGATTTTCTGGTATTAGAAACAAGTGGCAACAAACATTTTAGAATGGCAGCATCCATAACAATAGCTACTAGCTACATGTGGCTGCTGAGTACTAAAAGTGTAGCCAGACCAAACTGAGATGTTCTTTAAGAGTAAAATACACATTAGATTTCAAACTCTCCATTAAAAAAAAAAAAGTAAAATATCTCATAAATTTTTTCAAAATTTTATTTTTAAGTCGTCTCTACACCCAACATGGGGCTTGAACTTACAACCCTGAGATCAAGAGTTGCACACGCCACCAACTGACCCGGCCAGGTGCCCCTCTCATAACTATTTTTTTTTAAAGATACTTATTTATTTGACAGAGAGAGATCACAAGTAGGCAGAGAGACAAGCAGAGAGAGAGAGGAGGAAACGGGCTCCCTGCCGAGCAGAGAGCCTGACATGGGCCTCCATCCCAGGACCTGGAGATCATGACCTGAGCCGAAGGCAGAAGCGTTAACCCACTGAGCTGGGGTTAAGTAGTATCATAACTACTTTTAATACTGACTACATGTCGAAGTATTTTAAACTGGATTGAATATATTATTAAAGTTAGTTTCACTGTTTATTTTTACCTTTTTAATGAGATAACTAGAAAATTTAAAATCACAAAGGACTCATTTCCTTTTGCAACATTGTTCTAGAACATGTGTGTTCAGTATCTGTGCATTTCTGAGGAATATTTATCTGAAACTGGATTCACTGAATCAAAAAGTGTAGATATTTAAGATTTTACAAGAGAGTGCCAAAATAATCCTCTAAAATAGTTGTAGCTCAGATTTCAACAATACCAGATGGAAGGGCTATTAAACTTAAAATTTCTGCAAATGTGATAGATGGAAACTGATATGTATGTATATGTATATAAATTATTTCTATAAGGCTGGGGGCCTCTTGGGTGGCTCAGTCCATTAAGCATCTGCCTTTGGCTCAGATCATGATCTTGGGGTCCTGGGATTGACCCCACACAGATCTCTCCCTCTGCCCCTACGTACCCCACTAGTCTCTCTCTCTCTCTCTCTCTCTCTCTCACACACACACACACACACACACACACACACACACACACATACACACACACACATTCTCTCTCTCTCTCTCTCAAATGTATAAAATTGTTAAAAAAAATTGTTTTTACAGGTGGCACCTGGGTGGCTCAGTTGGTTAAGTGACTGCCTTCGGCTCAGGTCATGATCCTGGAGACCTGGGATCAAGCCCCACATTGGGCTCCCTACTCAGCGGGAAGCCTGCTTCTCCCTCTCTCACTCCCCCTGCTTGTGTTCCCTCTCTGGCTGTGTTTCTCTCTGTCAAATAAAAAAATAAAATCTTTAAAAAAAATTGTTTTTATAAGGATCGTTAAGGAAAAATAGCAGTCTTTCCCCAACTCCACTATTTCCTCTCCTTAAAACAGATTCCTTTGTTTTTTACCTCCATTATTTCTGAATACCAGGCATCTTGATTTTTCATTTTTAGGCATTATATTCACATTTTCCAACCTTCTAGTCTGCCATTATAGGTTATACTGTAATTCTGACAAGATCAGTTCTTAGTTTTACATTAACTATTGACATTTGTGCCATGGTTCTTTCCTTCCCTGTATAATTTCTTATTCTCCCTAGAGCTAATTGCCTTTTTGTTTTCTACTATTTCATTTTTTAATCTTATCCTTTAAAATGTTTAATTGAAGTAGAATTGACCTATATTAGTCTCAAGTGTACAACATAATGACTTAACGAGGATATACATTATAAAATGCTCACAACAATAAGTGTAGGTACCCTCTGTTACCAAAGTTATTATATCAAAAAAATTTTTTTCAAGTAATCTCTGTGTCCAATGTGGGGCTCAAACTTACGACCCTGACACCCAGAGCTGCATGCTCTACCCACTGAGCCAGCCAAGTGCCCCCAAAGTTATTACATCATTGACTATAATCCCTGTGCTGTACTTTTCATCCCTATGACTTGCTTCTTTCTTTTTCTGAAGAGAGAAAGCAGGAGGGGATGGGGGGCAGAGGGAGGGGGAGACAGCATCTTAAGCAGACTCCACGCCCAGCACAGAGCCCGATGTGGGGCTTGATTCTACTACCCTGAGTTCATGACCTGAGACCAAATCAAGAATCAGACGCATACCCAAATGAGCCAGCCAAGGGCCCCAATTTATTTATTTTCCAATGGGAAGTCTGTACCTCTTAGTCCTCTTTACCTCTTTTGCTTCCCCTCTGGAAACTATCAATTTGTTCTCATGTTTATAAGTCAGTTTCTTGTTCATTTGTTTTTTTGATTCCATAGATCAATGGAATCATCTTTCTCAGTTTGACTTACTGCACTTAGCACAAAAGCCTCTAGTTCACCCATGTTGTCAAAAATAGCAATGCTCCATTTTTTTTTTTTTAAGATTTTATTTATTTCACAGAGAGAAACACAGCCAGAGAGGGAGCACAAGCAGAGGGACTGAGAGAGGGAGAAGCAGGCTTCCCGCGGAGCAGGGAGCCCGATGTGGGACTCGATCCCGGGTCTCCAGGATCATGACCTGAGCTGAAGGCAGTCGCTCAACCAACTGAGCCACCCAGGCGCCCCAACAATGCTCCATTTTTATGGCCAAGTAATATTGCACATGCATGTGCACACACACACCACATCTTCTTATTCATTCATCTATCAGTGGACACTCAGGTTGCTTCCCTATCTGGGCTACTGTAAGTAATGTTTCAATAAATAGAGGAATGCATATTATCTTTTTGAATTAGTGTTTTCATTTTCTTTGGATAAATATTCAGAAGTGGAATTACTGGATCACATGGTAGTTCTAGTTTTTGTTTTTTCAAAAATGTTTTCTACCTTTTTTTTTTTTTAAGATTTTATTTATTTGACAGAAATACAGCTAGGGAAGGGAACACAGGCAGGGGGAGTGAGAGAGGGAGAAGCAGGCTTCCCACTGAGCAGGGAGCCTGATGCGGGGCTCGATCCTGGATCTCCGGGATCATGACCTGGCTGAAGGCAGCAGTCACAACCAACTGAGCCACTCAGGCGCCCCTGTTTTCTACCATTTTAACCTCTCTCTTTTTTCTACTTTATGGGGAGACTTCCCTACAACTTTATCTTCCAAACTGCTGAGTTTTAATTTTGCTTATGTTTTCAATTTCCATGAGCTCTCTTGCTCTCTCTCTTTTTCTCTTGGTTTGCTCTTAGAATGTTCCTTTTCAAAACAGCATCCTGGGGTGCCTGGCTCAGGTTATGATCTCATGGTTAAGATCAAACCCTGTGTCAGGCTCTACACTGGGCATGGAGCCTGCTTAATAGTCTCCCTCTTGGGGCACCTGGAGGGCTCAGTCAGTTAAGCATCTGACTCTTGATATTGGCTCAGGTCATGATATTAGGGTCGTGAGATTGAGCCTGGCATTGGGCTCTGTGTTCAGCAGGGAGTCTGCTTGAGATTCTCTTTCCCTCCTCCCCTCCCCATTCCCATTTTCTCTCTCTCTCTCTCTCTCTCTCTCTCTTTCTCTCTCTCTGCCTCTCTCTCAAAAAGCAAAAACAACAACAACAAAAATAAAAGTTGGAGACTGCTAGAAGTACAGGGTGGGGGTTTTAAGTATGAATCACACATTCTTTTACTGTCCCTTTTCTTCAGTATCGCTCCCCACCCCCAAATGTGACCCACATCCCCTAATTTATAGACCCTCTATCTTGCTCTTACCAAAGAATAAACCTCTGGTTTTTGCTGGGGAAGAAGAGAGTATCTAGGCATCTCTGGTTTCTTAGGAAACAGACTTTTAACCATTCTTTTTTATTTTAGCACGTGGCCCTCCACACCAACTTCCCTTTATAGAAGGCCAACTTCTGAGTCTTTAGGGGATTACCCAGTGAAAATAGGCTCTATTGGCTCAGGATTCAGTTTTCTTGGGACTCATAAGTCACTAAATAATTGCCCAGCATCTAACCCATTCTTATATGGATTCATGGCTTTCAAAAGAATCCCTTTATCATTCTTTTAGTGCTGTTTCAGGAGGAGGTGAGAGCAGATCTGTGTGTTCAATCCATCATTTTTACATTGATGTTCCTGTGATTTTTTTTAACAGAACCACAGCTGTCTCCTGACTTCCTGTGCATAACACAACCTGCAGTGAATCACTCCACATAAAAAACATATTCTACACAATCAGGCCTATTAAGATGCATTTCTACATGCAAAAGGTTTGTTTATCCCTTTATATGACTTGGTGGCTCTGGGTTTCCTTGGGCATCCCAACTTGTGGTGGTGTCACTTAATAGTCTGAGAGACATATTTGGATTAAGATTATTAAACCAAACCAAAACAAAGAAACCTAAAACAAAACCAAAAAAAGATTATTAAAACAGAGACATGTAAGAAAAGAGACACACATGTTCTTAAGTACTAGAGACAAGCTTCAAAGCTTCAAAATGGTCCAAATGAAATCAGAAATAATTCTCTAAGACCACACTTATTCCAGAAGGAAAACAGAAACAGCCCACCTTCTTGGGCACCCACTCAGAAATGGCTGACTTGGACCGATCAACACTCTCACCTTATGTGCTAAGGCACATACGACCATGGAATGAGCTACATACACAGTCCTTTATCCAAAAACGACTTACTTTACACATTTCAAGTCTTTAAAATTCACATACTTGACACTAACATACTTCTACATTGACATTATTTTTATGGCCTGTCAACAGCAGATCAAGGTAATAGGATTAGTTTCCCCAGAAATCAGTATCGGAACTCATATAGATGTTTCCTAGTCAATGACAACAACCAACAATCATCTCAACAAGTGGTTCTTATAGTTCCACTTCAGCAGAAAAACACCGCACGGATGTTCAGTTAACTAAAGAAGCAGCTCAACCTTGCAGTAAGTCTCCTTTCTAAAGGAACCAAAATTTCAAAAGCAAGTCAACGTTCCACCAGCCAAGCTGAGAAGGCCAGGGAAGGGCAATAAAGGCAGTAAGTACCTGCACTGATCCCCCATGGCGGTCTGCAGCCAAGTGAGACGTCAGGTACGAGGTATTGGTCTGCCGGCTGGGCTGGATTTCCCACTCTCCTCGGCGCTCTGACGATGCAGTCTGCTCAGGCATTAGGAAGCATGAGAGCAAGATATGGAAGGAAAGGTGAAGCAGTAGCAAGCAAAAACAAAATCAAGTACATTAGTGTTCCTGAGGGTTTTGTTTTCGTTTTGGATTTTAAGCTAACAACTGCTGCAAAGCACTGAGAAAACGTTAGCTTGGCTACATTCATTTCAGCCTAATGAGCCAATACATGACAGTCTCCAGCACATCATCCTCACCAGACAAAAAAACAATAATCACCAAAAGGGAGGCACCACCACCAAAAGCTAAAATCAACTTTAGTTTCCATATTAGTAAAATTCAGCAGCCACTAAGCAGGCCGAGTGCAGAATGTAAATATTATTGGATGAAGGAACATTATACTTACAAATCATTTCACTGATAAAAGATCTACCTGAACACACAGTAGTCAATACAGAAAATTCCTAGCCTTAGGGATCAAGATCATATGACTGGTCCTTAAATGGGGAGCCCACCACTCTCAACATAAACCTCTGTAAGACTTTCAACTAAGATAAAATGAGCAGTGGCCGTGACTGGAATATGTGTTCTTATCTAGGAGAGTGAAAAAAGTCTATCTTCAAACAGGCTGTCAAGAAACATGAAAAGTTGGGGGGTGGTAAGGCTACAGTGTTTTCCTGATTCCTCTAGCTAATGGCCTCTAGTCTGGAATTAGAAATAGTTTTAGATATAACTACTATGAATTGCCTTCTTCTAGAAAGCAAAAGGCAGATCTTTTCCCAGCAAAAGGAGGGCTTCCAATCCAAAACATTTTTGGGCTCTGCTTTCACTTCTGCTGTCATTCAGGCTCTCTTCATTCCTTCTTTACCTGTTTTTTAGATCTCATACTATTCTGATCTTGCTCATTTGTGATTTTTGTTCTGAAGAATCTGTTTAGGTGCCTCTTCCCCTGCACCAGATGGCTGAGGACGTGTTAACATCATGATGCTCAGTTGCAACAGTCCTAAGGCTCTACAAAATGAAAAATGAGGAGTTGGAGAGGTATCAATGAGGGATTAGTAAATCAAATTTTAATTGCTGTGATATAAACAACAGCAGCGGTTCGGATGTGATATTACTGCTCTGCATGAAAACCAGCAAGGATGCAATAAATCTCTGAGACATTCGCAACTAACAATGTTGTATTTTATTTAAAAAAAAAAAAAAATGGAGGGTGCCTGGTTGGCTCAGTGGGTTAAAGCCTCTGCCTTCGGCTCAGGTCATGATCTCAGGGTCCTGGGATCGAGGCCCACATCGGGCTCTCTGCTCATTGCTCTCTGTCAAATAAATAAATAAAATCTTAAAAAAAAAAAAAAAAAGGGAAAGGAAAGAAGTAGTGGTCTGAGACTCATATTCAATCTTCCTCTTCTGTATCTCATGGATAAGAGCTGTTTAAAGCTCATCTGTAAGTCACCAAAAAGTCTTTTTCCATTAAAAAATCAAAGCAAAACAAAACAATACAAAACCTGAGCCTCATATATCAGCTACAACTTCATCTTTTTGATGGAAATATGAAGCCACATGGGTAACAGCAATGTAAACAATCCTGGCCATATTTTCTGATATTCCTCAGGGAATGAGCATATTCTGTACAGAGGCAGCTGTATTAACTCACTTGCTACATTCTCTAACAAAAGAGGGGTTGGGTTCTATACCACTAGTCACATTTGAGAATCAAAGCTACCCCCAAAAACCCGCACCTCTAACTATTTCTGTCAACGGAAGTTCAAATGTTTCATTTTCCAAAATAAGGCTGTGGTTTATAACATAATCACAACTTTTATAAACTTACTGACACTATCCATATGCTCAGAGCACTTGATCTCCTATCTCTTTACTACTAGAGATTTGATAATAGATCTGGTTTACTGTTTATTTTTCTAATAATCTCTACACCCAACATGGGGCTCAAACTCACAAGCCCAAGATTAAGAGTTGCATGCTCTAGCAACTGAGCTAGCCAGGTGCCTTGAGAATAAATCCATTCTAATATTATGATACCTATAACTATTATCCATTAGTGATAGCTTCTTCAGTTCCTCTATGACTTTACTTTTTCTATATTTAAGTAAGATATTTAAGCTCCTAAACAACTATGAAGAACTGTCAGTCTTCAAAAAATTTAAATGTTTAAGCAATATCCAGACATTTAAAAGCCATTTGGAGGTGTTTCAAGTTCTAAGATACATATTCAGTGTGATTACTTCTTACATGAATGCTCTCTGTTTTACACTTGTTTTTAAGGCAGATAAAGCTAAAAGTTGGAAGAAATGTATATAAGACATTCATATACTTTTAAACAACAAAATCTGGACAGCTGATCAATTATCATTTCCATTTTTTTTCTGAAATACATATCAGAAGTCTGGTTTGATGCCACTGTGATGTACCTATTTATATTCATTCTAGTTAAATACAAAATTAGTTGGAGGAATTAACATTTTTGTGTAGATTTTGAAAACAGCAAGACACTTTCCAAAGACCTAAAAGCCACACTCCATTTCCATTATCAAAGCACTGTGTTATTATCTTTTAAAAAGAGAAAAACAATGGTGAATGAAGAACATAGCATACCATACTACTGCCCTCCAGTGCCTTCTATACCCACTAACAGCAACAAAACCAAGAGACAAATGGGAACATGGGGTTGGTGGCTTATCACACTTGGAATTACTCTTCATCCTAATATTAAATTCCATGGCTATTCTCTTCTAGAATTTAAGGGCTAGGACTGGCGTATAGAAGTTGATGTGGTAGAAAGGATCATTTGCTAGTTTTAGAAAGCAACTGAGTGCCCAGGAACTAGATGAAACTATGGAATGTCGACAACTACAGTATGCTGCTAGTGTACCTGAAAGGTATTCTAGGCAATGCTGTCTACACAGAGTTATGATTGGGCATAATCAGCAGAGGATATCGGCATACTAAGCAAACCAGTAGAAGAGATCGGCATGTAAACTCTTCACTCTTAAAGACCACTCATGCACACATCTATCTAACAGGCGACCAGAAGCTTCCATTGACAGAAGAATCACTCAGCAAGGTCAATCCCTCTGCATTACTTGAAAGGCAAAGGTCCACATGGAGTGTGGAAATCCCCAAAGGCAGGAGCAGGAATCTCAAGCAGTGGGAATTCCTTGGGGGAACGCTTTAAAATCTTCTGCTGTGACTGCATTACCTGTGTGGAAATGCTTGGTTTACTATCCAGTAGGTGAGTGTGGAAATAAGACAGCAGTGATCTAGCATAGCATAAATCAAAGACAAAGCTAACAAGAATTACTTACAGGGAAACTCAGAGGAGCCTGGTGTAAAAAGTCAAAACTACCACCTCTGCTTAGGGCAGAGGAAATGAATGTCTCCCAGCAGTCACCTGGTCGGGATTAATGGACAGACAGTGGGAAGAATGACACTAACAAGAGGGCAGGAAAATGCAGTCTGGAAACACCTGAGGTACCACTCCCATCTATGGCTCCAGCATTATTTCCGATTCATACTGGAGATAAAGCTCCTGTTCTCAAGGCAGGCAAACATTTTTCTCCTGTTGTAGAAAATAAATCACTGAATCCTATTCTTTATATAAAGCTACATAATTACTTTGAAAGATTAACTGATTACATTCATAAGGAACTCCTTCCATTTCCCTTCACGTCTCCTGGAGTATTTTACAAGGCGCCACCTACAGAGAACATTCTGGCCTTCCATGTCATGTCAGTCTTCTGGGCCTCACCATGTAATTACAGCCTTCAACTGTAATTAGCTAGAAGAGGGACCAAACAGCACCAAAAAGTTAGTAATGAATACACTAGGTTACGTTCTGTCTTACCACACTTCCAAGATTAAAAAAAGAAATTTTTTTAAGGTAGCAGGGATAAGATAGAGGTATAAAGAATGGGGAAGGAAGCATCTCAAGAATTTTTTGTGGAGCATATTAGAACTTAGACACAACATTTTTAAAAGCTGGCAAGGTTGCTGAAGTGTATACTTTAACAAAATTAAAAACTTCCTTCTGGGGGCGCCTGGGTGGCTCAGTTGGTTAAGCGACTGCCTTTGGCTCAGGTCATGATCCTGGAGACCCGGGATCGGGATCGAGCCCCGCATCGGGCTCCCTGCTCGGCAGGAAGCCTGCTTCTCCCTCTGTCACTCCCCCTTGCTTGTGTTCCCTCTCTAGCTGTGTTTCTCTGTCAAATAAATAAAATCTTTAAAAACAAACAAACAAACAATAAAAAAAAAACCTTCTCTCTGTTAAGCTCATGAAATAGAACCAGTTTCCCATGCCAGACAGGGATTATCCATGAAAACTGTCTTGTGGGCAAACAATGCCTTCCTGTATTCTACAAACTTGGTATCAAATATCAGGGATGTTTGAGAATTGCTGATAACAACCTAAGAATGGATTATTCCCAAGTTCAGTACTATGTAGGCCCACAGAGCTAGAAGTATCAATTCTGTGATGCTCTGAGAAAAATCAGAGGAACCAATCTAGAGTTCTGAAACTCCACTCAGACCCTGCCCTATTCTTATTCGAAAGGGTATAAGACACCCCCGCCTCACCCCTCCCAGCCAGAGAAGGATGACTTATCCTAGGTAGGATTTCTCCAGAATCTCCTTCCTACAAAGGAAGTGGCTCAGAACACAGGATGTCTGCTGAAATACACAATATTCAAGATGGCACAAAGAAAACTTTTAATACAGAATAGAGAATTAGAGCAGAAGTGATTGGCAGCAACACGGTGGAAGAACGGGAGAAGGTAAGGTAGGACTGTATTTCAGTTTTACACTTCCTTGTTTCAATGTCCTCCTTGAGGTAAAGGCCCCAGAAATGAGGAGGCACAGCCCCATTCTGCAGACAGCTCTA